>CAUYON010044689.1:0-11317 GCA_963573935.1 Arctocebus calabarensis
GGGAAGGAGAGAAGGAGGGAGGGAGGGAAGGAGAAGGGAGGGAGGAAAGGAGAGAAGGAGGGAGGGAGGGAAGGAGAAGGGAGGGAGGAAAGGAGAGAAGGAGGGAGGGAGGGAAGGAGAAGGGAGGGAGGGAGGGAAGGAGAGAAGGAGGGAGGAAGGGAGGGAAGGAGAGAAGGAGGGAGGGAGAAGGGAGGGAGGGAGAGATGGATCAAATGGTAGACTAGAAAATGTCAATGTAACACAAAGAAAGGAAGCAGGGGACAAACAGGAATGAAAACGATGTAAGGCGCATGGAAAGCAAGTTGCATTGTTAGTGTGGGCTCAGTGCCCTGCGGTCTATATCAGACCTTCCCTGCTCACCCCCCCACCCCACCCCCGTTTACTGAGTCATGTCTCCATCACAATTCTGAGGCACGTAAGAAAAAAATTAACTCGCACATAATTTCTTCCCCACCAATGTACAAATGACCCCCCACAAGTGCCACACACCCTGCTCCTTGTCCAGATGGTTCTCCCATCTCTCTAAGAGGGATGCAGCTTATAGAAGTGTGGTACAGGTGGCTTCCCAGCTAAGAGGGTCTCTGTCTTCTTGGAGTGAGTTGATCAGAAGGGTTGGGTCCCCCGTGTGATCACACTGGGTCAGATGAGGTGGGAATGAGGGTGTGATTGGGGCCATTTCTCCCCATGATGTGGCTGGAGTCATGGCACATGTTGGAGGTGTTTCTCCTCTGTGTTCTCTGCTGCCAGCCTTCTCTTGTCCCCCTCCTTCCAGGCAGAACCAGAATCACTGCTTCTTTCCCTAAGACTTTTGCTCAGCAGGGAACAGTTACCTCTAAATGGTTTATTTCTTTCTGAGACCCAGCCAAGGAGAAGGGACCAAATGCTGTTGGTTCCTCTACTTCACCGTAATGAGATGGTTGAATAAATCTGGATATTTACACAGCCAGGCCCTCCTGACTGGTGCAGAGCAATCTTTGATTTATAATACATTTCAAGCAATTGCATGGGAAGGAAACATCATCTGAGGTTGGTGGAAGGCAGGCTCACCTGCCTGAGGTGCACTATCAGCAGTGACTTCACTTTTTTCCTCCTCTGCATGGTCCAGCATGTGAGGGATTAATCTTTACTCCCACCCCAGGGTTACCCAGGATAGGCACAGCCTGGCTTGCGGGCTGCGTGTTTTCAGTGGCAGCTGCTCACTCATTAACACTTCTGGCAGGGCCGTGTGTCTGATTAAACTCCAAATGCTTTGAAAGGTGACGAACTGTGTCACCAAGCAGAGGCACGAGTCCATTGGTCAGCCGGGCTGCAGGCACTGATTGAATTAGTGGTGAGCATGAGGGCAGTCACAGTCACTGCGGTGGAGGTGCTGGTGCAGCTGAATCCAGCTCTGCCCTTCCACAGCTGTGATGGCAGATGGCTCAGCCACTGGGCCTCCATTTTCTTGGCTGGGATGAGACATCGTCTACCGCAAAGCCTTCATGTGGCTTGAAATGGGAGTCAGTGCAGAACAGCCAAGTACGTCCTCCCGGGGAGGCCTGATGGGTGACCCAGTTGAAGGCTCGTTTCACTGTGGGCCGTGATGTTGGCAACAGAACTTTATTGTCTGACATGAGGACATTTCCAAAAGGGGGCTGTTACGGCTGGAAGCAAACCACAACGCAGCACCGTCCCAAGTCCCTCCCAATCCACTCACAGCCTGATGGCCACCACAGGACAGGGCTGCCCGCCCTGCGGGGTCTCCAGAGGTGAGGCGTCCATCCCAATGGGCGATGCTTCCTGAACTATACACACAGCAGTCAAGCCCCCCCGGGGGGGCTCAGCCCCTTCTTTCTGGGTCTATCAGGTTCCCTCTGGAGGCACTGACTCCATTTGTTTCCCTAGCGCATCTGGGGTTAGGGGCCCCCTGTACTCTGGAGCCTGCTCCCTGCGGAGAGGGAGGAGAGTAGCTGCGCAGGGGAGTTGCTGCCCCACACAGCCACGCCTGGGCTGGAGCTGCCACCATCTCGCTTGGCTTAATGATCAATCAATTCCGTGCCAGGAAGCCCTTTCCAACCTGGTCTGCCCGTCAGTCCCTCTGCTCAGAGCTGGCACCACCTCGGGATGGGCATGGCCGACAACTCCACCAGCAACCTCCATTCTCCTGGGCTGCAGCTGAGTGTGGCCGACATCATCGTCATCACCGTGTATTTTGCCCTGAATGTGGCCGTGGGCATATGGGTGAGGGGACCTGTGGCAGTGGGTGGCTAGGATGGGATCTGGGTCTGGCAGGTCTGTGTGGCCTCAGTGTCAGTCTCACCTGCTCTGGTCTTCCTCCCAGCTGGGGTAGATTTTCTCAGTTGCAGACCAAGCCCCCTTCTGTCTTGGGCAACAGCTTCTCCATCAGCAAAGCCTGAAGGCCTTTCTGATTCGCAAGTGAGCCTGTGTGCCCTGAACCATCGTCCTCCTGGTCCCATTCTACACGGGGCTGATTTGTCCTGGGGTGAAGGTTGGACTGAACATCAGAATGCCAGGTCTCCCTAGCTGCACCCCAGAGCCTCTGGATCACAATCTGGGGACAGGGAGGGCCCTGTGGGGCCTGGAGGGTTCTGTATTTTCAACTAGCTCTGAGGGATCGTGTCCCAAAATCTAGCCCTCATTTCTTTTCTTTTCTTTTTTTTTGTTTGGAGACAGAGTCTCACTTTGTCACCCTGGGTAGAGTGCCATGGTGTCATAGCTCATAGGAACATCTAACTCTTGGGTTCAAATGATTCTCTTGCCTCAGCCTCCCAAGTAGCTGGGACTACAGGCACCTGCCACAGTGCTGGCTATTTTTAGAGATGGGGTCTCACTCTTGCTCAGGCTGGTCTCGAGCATGTGTGCTCAGGCAACCCACCCGCCTCTGGCTCCCAGAGTGCTGGGATTCCAGGTGTGAGCCGCCGCCCCAGCCACTAGCCCTCATTTCTAAGCCAGCTCTGTCTCCCTCTGTAAGAGGAAGAAGGGACTTAACCCCACCCCTGGAGTGCAGGGGCAGTGGGGTCCCAGGGCGGGGCCACCCTAGAGCAGCAGGGTGGGGGCCCTGACAGAGGATGACTCCTCCGCGTCTGTCCGAGGTGTGGTATTGCTCTCCTGGTGGGAAGATGGACAGCACAAGTTCCACGTCACCCACTGCGTGCTCAGGGCTTGGAGAACTCGGGCTTCCCTTGCTTGGCCCCCGGAAACCCAGGTGGTGACCCTGATCCCTGACGCTCTCCTGGGAAGGGTGAAGACCCCTTCCTGCCTTCTGTAGACCCTGCCCTAAGCCTGAGGGCCTGGAGGTGGGGCATGTCCCTCCAGCATTGTGGGCTTGAGTGTCTCAATCTATAAGATGAAGACACCCTGAATCCCACCGGGAGAGGACTCCTCCCAAAGGTACCTGCATGGGAAGGGCCCTGCCGCTGCCACTGGTCCCACAAGCACAGGGCTAGTACAGGAAGAGTGGTGACGGTAGCAGGGTGACAACAGCCGTGGTGGTGACAGCAGTGGCAGTGGTAATGGTGAAGTGTTGATGTCACTGATAGTGGCAGGGAGGGCCATCGCAGCCATGGTGGAGGTGGCAATCTTCGTGTCACCAGCAGTGATGCCAAGGACATTAGTGGTGGCTGTGGTGGTCACGGTCATATGGTGTTGGTGTCAGTGGTGGCTGAGTGGCAGAAGCAGCAGTCGCTGACATTAGTTATTGTGTAATTAAATAGTAAATCACACATAGCCCAGTGCTGGCCACTGGCAAAGGTGCGCTGCGGTCAGGGGAGGTCCCTTCATCTCTGTAGGTGTCTGCTCAGTCCACTCTCAGGACCGCACGGGGCCAGTGGATGTGACAATCCGCTACAAACTATAACACGGTGTGACCCTGGGAAAGCTGGTGGTGGGGACTTCAGGTGCGTGGCCCTGGCGAGGTGAGGGCTAAGCCTGGGAGACTCAAAGAAGGAAGAGGAGGAGTGCGGGCTCCAGGCTGCATGTGCACGTCTACGAGGCCTGGGCTTTCCGCAGCCTGGGCGCCCTGTTTGCAGCTGGGGCCTGTAGGCATCTCCCTGTCCCTCCAAGCGGGCCAGGGTGGCCCTCTAGGTGCAGTTGGCTGGAGAGCAGCCGGCACCACCAGGAAAGATCAGGGTCACTCGGGGACAGTGCTGGAGCTGCGTCCCACAGGGAGCACAGACGTTCTGGGCCCAGAGCTGAGCAGAGCGAGCCCAGGGGCAGCCCTGCAGAGCAGCCGTGGTGGGGCTGGAGGGGCCTGCAGGGGCCAGGGGGAGCCTTTAAGGAGCAAATGTTCCTGGAGGAGGGAACTTTGAGCTGAGCCTTTGTATTCACTAAGGTATCTGTTAACCAGTGACAGAACCACCTCCCAGAGAGTGCTGACAATGAAGGAAGTGGAACGTGTCCTCACAGAGAAGTCTGGTAAATAGCAGGCTTCAGGTGCAGTGGGACCCGGTCCGCAGCATTGTCCAGGCTGCAGCCACACTCCACGGTGGTTTTCTCGGCCTCCACCATGTGTGGCTTTTCTCTGAGCCCTGTGCTCCTCATGTCCTGAGGCAAGAGGACCAGCCTAGTGGTTGAACCTAGGTTCAAATCCTGGCTCTGCTGCTTAGTAGCTGGGTGCCTGTCACCTCTGAGAGCCTCGGTATCCTCACTGGTAGGTGACATTGCTCCTACCTGGGTCTTTTGTGAAGACTACAAGACTCACAAATGTAAAGCGGCTGGAGCCAGCCCTGGCACAGAAGGTGCTCAGTGAGTATTTACTAGGACGTGTGGCCCCCAGCAGCGCCCAGAGCCCAGCTTCTTGTTCACCTCCCAGGAAACCAGGGGGCAATCCCAGCTGTACTCTGTACCCACCTAAATCAGCAACTGTCCCTAAACCAGGCACAATAGCAACAGAAAGTGATAGGCTGTGGCCTAGGTGTCTAGGAGTCCCAACTGGAAACTGCGTTGGGACCACCCAGGCCAATTACTGTGAGATATTTGCCCCTTAGGAAGGGAAAGGGATAAAAAAGGCAAGTGGCACTGCCCACTGTGGCCCTGAGAGACGAGAAGTGTTAGGGAGGAGCACAGGCTGTGATCAGAGCTGTGCATCTGGATACAGCCGACCTGGTGAAGACCGAGAGTTGTTCAGTACAGCCAGCTCACGGCACACACAGAAGGCAGGGGCTGGGGCTGGAGAGAGACGTAGGAGCCATATCAAAAAGCTTGGAAGCCAAGCGGAGTGATGCACACCTAGTCCCAGTACTCTGGAGCCAAGGCGAGAGGGTCGCTTCAGTTCAGGAGTTCGAAACCAGCCAGGGCAACGTAGTGAGACCCCTGCCTCAAAGAATAAAAGTAAATAAATAAACAAGCTTTGAGCAGGGGGCCCAGCAAGGCTCCCTCATTGTGAGTACAAGGCAGGGTGATGACAGTCAGCGAAGCAAGGCTCCTTCATTGTAAGTACAAGGCAAGACGATGACAGTCAGTGATGATGAGACCTGCACGTTGCTTGATATTTTGTGATCTAGCCTTGCACATGTTCTGGAAAGGAAATGCAAAATGCATGTTTAAATACACCTCCTGTGCTCTTCTTTTCAAATTGCTCCTGTTCTGATTTCATATCTTCTCCATTTCTTCCACCCAGAGAGTGAGGGCTTATGAAGTCCCCACACCCACTGGCCTTTACTAAGTACTGCCCGCACCAGGCGCCCTGGCTGGCTGGACATACTAACTCACTATCACTGGGAACCCTCTGAGGATGAACTTCTTGGCCCACATTGCAAATGAGGAAACCTGGGCACCTCATAACTTGCCCAAGGTCATGTTGCCCGATTTCACTCCTAGGCATTCTGATTGTAGATTTGTTATTCCACATACATGGAGGATAAAATTCTCTATTCTCCCTCAAACAAAACACATGTAGGAACACTCTTATGCTTCCTGAAGTGTATCAGAAATATAAATATCAAGGCTAAAGGGCTCTCAGTTTCCTTGAGACGAAGTCCTTGTAAAGAACAATAAGGGAGGGCAGGTGAAGTGGGAGGATCCCTTGAGCTTGGGAATTTGAGACGAGCCTGAGCAAGAGTGAGAGAGAGATTCTGTCCCTACCAGAAAAAAAAAAAAAAAGAAAAGAAAAAAAATCAGCAAGCATTGTGGAGGGCACCTGTAATCTCAGCTACTCCAGAAACTGAGGCAGGAGAATTGCTTGAACCTAGGATTTCTGTGAGCTGGGATGGAGCCGTGGGACTCAAAAAAAAAAAAAGAACAATAAAGGGAATCTCAGAGGCTTAGCTGATCCCTGTGTCCAAGCTTGGACTTGACATTCAAGTCCATGGAAATGCCCACAGGAGAGGAAGCTGCCTATTTGTCTGTGTCCTGCCCTCCCCTAGGCCAACACACCCCCTCAGGGGCATCCAAGGCTCCCCCTCTCCCCACAGCCCTGCCTTAGCTCTTGCCAGGCAGGAGTTTGGGTGATGCCCCAAGTAAGAGGCAAATGAGTAAAGACTACAGGGCTGACTGGGGGGCCCACGGGCCAGGATGGCTGGCCAGGAACGGGGAACTGACCATCTCTGTTTCTTTTTTTAACTGAGGTAAAATTCACATAACGTAAAGTTCACCATTTCATGACATTTAGTAAATGCGCAGTGTTGCACAACCATCACCTCTGGCTAGCTCCAAACATTTGTATCACCCCAAGAGGAAACCCTGCCAGCAGTCACTCCCCATTCCTGCCTCCCCACCCTCTGGAAACCAGGTGTCTGCTGCCAGTCTCTCTGGATTTGCCCCCCTGGCCATTTCATATCAATGAAATCATATAACATGTGGCTTTTTTGTCTTGCTTCTTTCACTCAGTGTGATTTTTTTTGTTGTTTGTTTGTTTGAGACAGAGTCTCACTATGTCGCCCTTGGTAGAGTTCTGTGGCATCATAGCTCACAGCAACCTCAAGTTCTTGAGCTCGGGTGATCCTCTTGCCTCAGTTTTTCATTTTTAGTAGAGACAGGATCTCACTCTTATTCAGGCTGCTTTTGAACTCCTGAGCTCATGTCAGTCTCCCAGAGTTTTCTTTTCTTTTTTTTTTTTTTGAGACAGAGTCTCACTATGTCGCCTTTGGTAGAGTGCTGTGGCATCACAGCTCACAGCAACCTCAAACTCTTGGACTTAAGCAATTCTCTTGCCTCAGCCTCCCAAGTTGCTGGGACTACAGGTGCCCGCCACAATGCCCGGCTATTTTTTGTTGCAGTTGTCATTATTGTTTAGCTGGCCCGGTCCGGGTTTGAACCCACCAGCCTTGGTATATGTGGCCGGTGCCGTAACCACTGTACTACAGGTGCCAAGCCCAGTGTGATGTTATTTATTTATTTATTGAGACAGAGTCTCACACTGTTGCCCCCTGGTAGAGTGCTGTAATGTCATAGCTCACAGCAACCTCACACTTTTAGGCTCAAGTGATTCTCTTACCTCAGCCTCCCAAGGAGCTGAGACTACAGGCATCTGCCATAGTGCTGGCTATTTTTAGAGATGAGGGGGTGTGTGGGGGGAAGGGTCTCACTCTTGCTCAGGCTGGTCTCGAACCTGCGAGCTCAGGTAGAGTGTTGGGATTACAGGCGTGAGCCACCAAGCCCAGCCCCATTCAGCGTTATGTTTTAAAGCTGCCTCCAATTTGTAGCAGGTGTCGGAACCTCATCCCTTTCGATGACTGAATGGCACTCCCTTGTACGGCTAGACTGCATTCTGTTCAACCATCCGTTCATGGACATTTAAGTTGTTTCACTTTCGGCCGTTCTGATACTATTGTTATGAGCATTGCTGTCCTGTGTGGACATATGTTTTCTGTATTCCTTTGGGCTATACCAGGGAGAGGAATCGCTGGGTCTCATGATGATTCTATGCCTAACCTTTTGGGATGTCACCACACTGTGCCCATAGTGTTAGTCCCACCCTACATTCCCTCCAGTGATGCAAAGGCTCCAAGTCCCACTCTTTCTGTTTCTCAGTCCTCTTGTCGGGCCAGCAGGAACACCGTGAGTGGCTACTTCCTAGCAGGCCGGGACATGACATGGTGGCCGGTGAGTGTACCTGACTTCTGACACCCGCTCCTTCATCTGTGGGGCCAGAGTAAGGTCAGATCAGCCAACACCTGCATCCCTAGGGACACTTTTTGTGTCTTCCTTACCTGAGGTCAACAGCCAGACTGGCTCAGTGGGGCAGGCCTGAGGCCAGGAGGACATCCCTGAGCTTCCAGCGTAGGACCAGGCTGCTGGAAACTGTGAAAAGCAGGGGTTTCGGGGTCTGAAAGTTTCGAATGCTCCTTAGCAGAGTACTCACACCCTGGTGTCAGGGTGGGGGCCCCACTTAGGTTCGTGAGAATGCAGATTTTGTCGGGCGCAGGGTAGGGCTGGTGTGGGGGCCTGCGGCTGATGCTTCTCCCCTCTCTCCTCCAGATCGGAGCTTCCCTTTTTGCCAGCAGTGAGGGCTCTGGCCTCTTCATCGGCTTGGCGGGCTCAGGCGCAGCTGGAGGCCTGGCCGTCGCGGGCTTCGAATGGAATGTGAGTTCCAGAGGATAAGCAGCCTGCAGGAGGCTGGGCAGAGGGCGTGGGCACCTTGGCCTGGTGGGGGCAGCTCCTGTGACTGGTGTCAGCCCACGTCCCAGCAGGCTCCGTGCAGGGCTATTCCTGGGGAAGTCTGGCCTGATGCTGGAGCCCTTCAGATGCCATGGCAGTGGCAGGGAGCTGTTGGCCCAGGCCCACTGGGTCATTTGTCTGCTGAGGCCTAGAGCAGAGAAGGGGCAAGTCAGGTGGGGTGGAGGGAAGCTGTACCTCCAGACTGCTCAGCTCAGCCACATCCTGCTGTGTCCCCAGAGCAGGGCTTATGGGAGCTGTGCCTCTGGTTCTCACCTGCCTCTGTCCCTGCAGGCCACGTATGTGCTGCTGGCGCTGGCGTGGATCTTCGTCCCCATCTACATCTCCTCGGAGGTGAGTCTGCTCCAGGGACCTCTAGCCAGGGGCTGGGTCTTGGTCCAAGTAGTTGGTGGTGATGGCCAGGATCCCTGTGGCCTCACTTCACAAGGTAGTGAACTCTCAGGGCTGAGTCTGCTGTTAATATTAGTCCAACAAGTGTCCCTGCCAACCCATTAGGTCAGCTCCCCATGGACTTCAGCCTGGTGCCGTCCTGGCTGCCTTCCACTATCCTGTATGCTGCTCTGTGGGCTTGATGCTTCAGCCCCTCAGGCACACAAGCCGCACACCTGGGCAGCATTCCTTGGTGGCACACCTGGGCCACACATCCAGCCTGCACACCTGAGATGCACCATTCTTAATGCTGTCTACTCCTGAGTCCAGTTGATTCCACTTCCTGGGCCCCCTCAGCGACCCCTGCTCTGCCCTTCACAGCCACTGTACCAGTCCAGCCTCATCAAAGCTCATCTGGATTTATCGTAACAGTCTCTGACCTTGCCCTGTGTTCAGCCGTGGCCCCTCTGATCCCTCTTCATTTTAGCCCTGAAGGGCCATCTCTGCATGCCACTGCCCAGCCTAAAACCCTCAGCACACAGTCGGAACTCAGCCTGGAACTCAAGGCCTAAGTAGCTATTGGCCCAGGCCTTGTCCCCAGGGACTCACGGCTGCTTTATGTGCCGGGGATAGACAGTGATTGACATGGCCCGTGCTGCAAACGTGGGGCGCCGTCTCAGGCAGGGCTGAGTGCTACTGTGCCCCTCAGATCGTCACTTTGCCGGAGTACATTCAGAAGCGCTACGGAGGCCGGCGGATTCGCATGTACCTGTCTGTCCTGTCCCTGCTGCTCTCTGTCTTCACTAAGATATCGGTAAGCTGCCCCCACAGCTCCCAGACCACAGGGCCTGCCCTGTTTAATAGAAACGGAGGCCCAGCAAACGCAGCTCAGTGTTTCCCCTCAGGTTCTAGACAGGTGCTAGGGTGGCCCTCAGGCAGGAGGATCAGGGCTGGGGCAGCACCGAGGTGAGCCAGGACTTACCACTAGGGGGCACCAAAGCCCTGCGGTCTCAGCCAGTCCCAGCACTGGCTCTGCCAGGCTCTTCCTTCTCCCAGAGGGGCTTGGCCCAGGGGCCCTGGGATATCAGGAGCCAAAAGCACACCTCCAATGCCAATGTCAGCAGGAGCTTAGGGCTGGGCTCGTCCAAGTCCCTGACTTTACAAATAGGGAAACTGAGGCTCAGGAAGGGAAAAGAACTCATCCCAAGCCTCCTTGTATCTCGTCACAACCCCAGGCCTTCCAATTCTCACTCCGGGTCCCTGGTGGCATCTGCCCTTGTTCAGCTCCAGGCTTCTGAAGGGAGCGTAAGCCTTGGGGCTGCCTGATTCTGGCTCAAGGAATCTGGACAAGTCCCCAGGCCTCTGTGGATCTCAATTTCCTCACTTATGGGGTTTATGGATAGGCAGGTCAGTTTCTAAGGTCTGGCGTTGGTATCTGTGGGTCATGTCCTATGGGGCTTGGTTTCTCCTCAGTGATGCCACCCCCTGGTCCCTCTTTGTTCAGCTCTGGGACTAGGGAAACCCAGGTGTGACATTGATTTAGTGGAAGGAATGGAGGCCTTAGAGGTCAAGGCCTCACTGGCAGCCAGGAGCTGTGGGCAAGGCTACCTGGGAATGGGACCCTGTGAGGGTCCACCTAGAGCCCCTGTTGGGCCCTATTGAAGCACCACCCAGCACCTGACCTGCTCCCTGCTCTTCTGGGGCATCCCCACTGCAGCCCTGGCCCAACCTCCACCTACACGGTGCCCATGGGGGACTCCAGGGGATACTCCAGAGTGCCTTGCCATTCGTGTGGGTGGATTTCCATGAGTGATTAGCAGCAAGCCCTGCATGGCCCTCTCTGCTAGACACTCTCAGAGTATCGTAAGAGGTTTTCTTCCTCTGGAGATCCCTTCAGAGTCTGGAAGTACCTGGCCTTGGGCTGTCCTTGAGGATGAGTCCAGAATATTCTGCTCACATTTTTCCTCCCTCCCCTATGTTTCCTGAGCACCCACCCACCACCACCACCACCACCAGTGACCTCTCTAGAAACCAAGGATACAGAATCGACTTAAGATTAGGACAAGTGGCTCGGCGCCTGTGGCTCAATGGGCTAAGGCACCAGCCACGTACACCTGAGCTGGTGGGTTCGAATCCAGCCCGGGCCCGCCAAACAACAATCACAGCTGCAACCAAAAAATGGCTGGGCGTTGTGGCGGGCGCCTGTAGTCCCAGCTACTTGGGAGGCGGAGGCAAGAGACTCGCTTGAGCCCAGGAATTGGAGGTTGCTGTGAGCTGTGATGCCACAGTACTCTATCCAGGGTGACAGCTTGAGGCTCTGTCTCAAAAAAAAAAA
>CAUYON010044692.1:0-18278 GCA_963573935.1 Arctocebus calabarensis
AACATAGCAACCACAGGTTTTAGCAGTAGTAACTCTTTAATTGCCAGAAGGAGAGGGTGACATTTAAACTTGGAATTGACCAATCTTTGAAAGGAATTTTGACAAACTGTTGGAAACAGCAAACACAAATTTGACAAACAATTCACACACACCAGTTAAACAAACTGAAGACCCACTCTCTGTGAGTCTTGAAAGGAAAAACTCAAGACAGACCAAAGACTACCCAGACAAGACCAGGCTAAAACAGACCAGAGACTCACTTCCCTGTGAGTCTAAAGCAGAAAAAAACCTGACAAACCAGAGAAAGGACAAGTAAAAGCAGACAGTTTAGACAAATCCAAAGGGACAGAGAAACGTTCAAAGAAGAGAAACCAACAGACTCACTCCCTGTGAGTCCAGACAGACTGGGCACAGAGAAGACCGACAGGTTTTACACAATCTTACTGGCATGGAAAATTCACCCACTGAGAGACTCTCAAGGAAAGAAACCAACAGACTTAAACTTTAAGGAGAAGAAAGTTACAGACTCACACCCTGAGCTCAGAGAAATAAAAGAAGGGAGGAGAGACCAAGTAGACCCACTCTGTGAGTCTAGCATTAGACAGCCTGAGACATTAAACAATTCTAGGACGGGGAGACGTCTCTTCCCTTCCTGGGGAGCCGGCCGTATAGCTGCGTCCAGCTGGTCCAGCTTCCCCCACCCCTAGTTCCTGAGACTTGGCCAACTTACCCGGGATGTTATTGCTTTTATCACCAATTTTAAAAGTTTTAGGACCTATGCCCAGACTCCACACGTCTGAGGGCCCCGGGGCAGGGAAACTTCTCCGAGGCCTTCCCCTAAAGCTGTCAGGCGGTGGTGGGCTTGTAATATATCATTTATGAGATTCTAATAAGAAAAAGCCTGCACTGAGACCTTTTCAGGGCCAAAGGACTGATAGTAATCTTTCAAGCAATCACCAACACGGGCCCCATTGCTTTTCATCAATGGTGCCTTCCTGGGATAACCATGGACAGACATCATTTATAAAAATAAAGAATTCTGAGTAAATCTTTTTTTCTTAACCCTTGTTCCCTGTGTCTTGAGAGAATCTTTGAGTCCTTAAATGTTTGCTTAATGTTTGTCACATGATTGCGTCGCTTGACTTACCTTACCAGATCTGTGTCACAGGCGGGTGCTCCTGCAGTGATCTTAATGTAGATCTTCACTCACCGGATGAGTGGCGATCCAAAGAGAGAAGGACGGCCATCCACATGAGTGACGTCCAGGTCAGGCTTTGTATCTCGAACCCCACATTGCGGGCGCCACTTGCCCTGGCTGGTGGGGGGTTCAACAAGGGCCCGAGGGGAAGTCAACCTGGATGAGAGACAAACCAGACACAGAGAAGGAGACTAAGTCTATAATCTGATCAAGGTCTCGAATTTTATTTTTTACAATGCAACTGATATAGGGTTAAGAAGAAGGAAGCAGCCCTTAGCTGATGTGATCAGGGCTGCTGGGTTGCTAGGATCCCTAACCAAAGATTGTTCTCCAGTAAAGGTCATGAGTGGGAAATTTCTAAGGAGAAGCTGAGCGTTAAGCTAAGGAGGATATGTTGCCATGGCAGTTGTCAACCCTTGACGCAGGCTGGGTCAGTTTGACCTTCGGGGAAATGGGGCAGGCTTGAAGGAGTAGAAGTAGAAGTTTAAGATTAGGCCTAGACAAAATGGCGAGACCATTGTCTCTATGGTTCCTGACAGGCATGTGCTGAACTAGGGAGGGCAAGATGATTTTCCTTCCATTACCTTTGGTTACTCTAGACTTCTTAACCAAGGTACTGTTTTGGATAACTCCCTATCACAAATGCACAGGGATGGAGATTTGGTGGAGGCAAGGATGCAGTAAGGAATGTTATTAAACCAGAAAGCTTAAGGGGTACTTGAAGGGCTTTGCTCATGCAGGCAAGGTAGCACAACTCACCTCATGTCAGAAGCACTTTGATTGAGCTGGGCAGGGTTCAACAGGCCCTGTGGAAATAACAGCAGCTATAGGAAATAACAATGACCCATCAATACTGAACCTATCCTCCTTTCAGAAGCATTCTTAAATATCCCAAGGAAAAGAAAAAACAGAGTTCATAGGCCAGCTTTCATTCCATCATGAGGTTTACAGAGCATCATACTTTGAGCTCAACCTGCAATTTCCTCAGCATGTAACTTCATTTTTCTAATTTCCTAAAAGCTACTATTTGCCAAGGACATCCTACTACCCACAGTAGTACGAAGAGTAATGGCACATGGTTAACAGACTTTTCACACCCCATTCTCTCCTACCTCATAGCCACTAGAACATGCTGTCAAGAGAACAGGGGAAGGAAGAGCAGGGATTAGCTAGCTCTCACCTCACAGGCATAATGTATAGGTGAAGGACTCAGTTACAACTTGAATTTTACCTAATAAATGCAAACAATGTGACCTAATTATCTGTACCCTTGTATTAATCTGAAAAGAAAAAGAAAGAGAGAATGAGGGGAAGTGCCATACCATGGATGAGATTTAAAGTAAATGGAGTGGTTTGGTGTCTATAGCTCAGCAGTTAGGGTGCTGACCACATGCACTGGGGCTGGTGGGTTCAAACCTGTCAGAGTCTGCTAAACAAACAACAAAACCAAAAAAAATAGCCGGGCACTGTGGCAAGTGCCAGTAGTCCCAGCTACTCGGGAGGTTGAGGCAAGAGAATTGCTTGAGCCCAAGAGTTTGAGGTTGCTGTAAGCTGTGACATCATGGCACTCTGAGGGTGACACAGTGAGACTGTCTCAAAAATAAATAAATAAATAAATAAATAAATAAATAAATAAATAAAAAAAATAAATGTAGCTGTTAAGTGTGAGATTTGACAAATGTAAAGTCATTGCATAATCAAGATGTGGAATAGTGTAAGCAAATTTGTAGTACACAAAACATACTACTACTTGGAGAAAAGATACATACAAACTAAATTTTAAAAAGTAAGATAGGTGGTGCCTGTGGCTCAGTGAGTAGGGCGCCAGCCCCATATACTGAGGGTGGTGGGTTCAAACCTGGTGCTGGCCAAACTGCAACAAAAAACAGCCAGGTGTTGTGGCGGGTGCCTGTAGTCCCAGCTACTCAGGAGGCTGAGGCAAGAGAATCGCCTAAGCTGGAAGTTGCTATGAGCTGTGACACCACTGCACTCTATCAAGGGCGACAAAGTGAGACTCTGTTTCTAAAAAATAAAAATAAAGTAAGATACTTTAATCTTAGGCAGACTGAAGCCCACCATTGCCACATATATGCAAACAGTAACAGTTTATAGAGAATGTGTGAACCAACACTAAAGACTTGCTCTTTCGTGTTAATATCGCAGCAAGTTTCAGATCGCAGCTATAGGTGGATAAACTACTTTAAATAATGGGATTGAATTCTGTAGAAATTCTCTATAGGGCCAACTCAGCTATAGGGCACAGTCATAAAATTCTCAGATAAATATTCTTTTCTTTTTTTTTTTTTTTGAGACAGAGCCTCAAGCTGTCACCCTGGATAGAGTGCTGTAGCATCACAGTTCACAGCAACCTCCAATACCTGGGCTCAAGCGAGTCTCCTGCCTCTGCCTCCCAAGTAGCTGGGACTACAGGCACCCACCACAACGCCAGGCCATTTTTGGTTGCAGCCGTCATTGTTGTTTGGCGGGCCTGGGCTGGATTCAAACCCGCCAGCTCAGGTGTACGTGGCTGGCGCCTTAGCCTGTTGAGCCACAGGCGCCGAGCCCAGATAAATATTCTTATAGATAATTAGAACCATCTCAGAACTCACCCTTGCTACCCCACTGAAACAGACAAAAGCAGCAAAAACCTCAGTGTATTTATCAGTGGTCACATACTCAAATACATCTTTTTCACTTGAAAAACATCAGATTCTTTGAAGCACAAGACCTATAAAAGAAATACTATCATAGGTATTACTAAAAGACAAATGGCAATGTCTAAATTGTTTACAAGAACTGAGCAGGTACATTGAATCCCCAATGTATTATATACTGTTGACTTAGTAATGTCGCATCAACAATTTTTACTTAAAATCCAAACTTTTCCTTTTTTAAAATTTATTTTTATTTTTTAAATACTGTCTTTTTCTTGGCTTGTCTTTTTTTGTTTTAAACCTACAGCATAATTTTAAAAGGGATAATATGATTCCATTTAGCAAATTCTGCTTTTCAAGTTGGCCTCAGGTAAATCCTTTAATCCATCAGAGTAGAATCCAATCAGATTTGCGTTCTCATCCTTGGCCAAAATTTATATTCAACTACTAACTCAAGCTGAATTATTTTCATATGGTTCATACCTTAAATTCATCACCATCTTGAACTCCACTGAATCTGGTAAAAAAGTGACGTGAACAATGTTTAGAATATCATGACCTAACTTTTTATTAAAAAGAGTAGCCTTAAAAAAAAAAAAAAAAAAAAGAGTAGCCTTGGTGGGAGAGGGTGATGGCTTAAACTTCCACCTGTAATCCTGGTGTGCTGGGATTTGTAGTACAAAAAACATAAAACTTGGAAAAAAGATGCAAACTAAATTTTAAAAAGTGAGATACTTTAATCTTAGGCAGAATCAAGCCCACGATTGCCACATATATGCCAACAATAACAGTTTACAGAGAGTATGTGAACCAAGACTAAGGACTAAGTGGGGATGATCCCTTGAAATTTGGATTTGGAGACAGTTTACAGAGAGTATGTGAACCAAGACTAAGGACTAAGTGGGGAGGATCCCTTGAAATTTGGATTTGGAGACTAGCTGGAAAAAGAGCAAGGCTCCATTCTTTACTAAACAGAAAAATTAGCTGGGCATGGTGGCAGGCACCTGTAATCCTAGCTACTCAGAAGGCTGAGGCAATAGGATTGCTTGAGCCCAGGACTTGAAGGTTGCTGTGAGGTAGGCTGAGGCCATGGCACTCTAGCCTGAGAAATAGAGCTAACAGAAAACAAACACAAACACCAACAAGAAGAGTGATCTTTATTGTGGCTGTCCATTAGCTTCTGCTCATGAATAAAATGCTACCTTTGAATAGAATTTCTGTATAAAGTTATTTTCTCCAAATTTCCTGACACTTAGGCATTCTGTTTTGCAGCTAGAAGTAAAATGAAGTGACTTAAGTTCTTAGATCCTAGAAACTATTTTAAGTCCAGTCATGGTCCTTCTGGCATTACCTCTGCTACATTAAGTTGGACTAGTATCAACTTTAGAGAAGAAACATTATTGGCAACAGTGTTTACCTAGGAAGAATAGAAACAAAGATTCCATAGATTTAAAAACCAAAGGAAGCTGGGAACTTGTTTACTCTGAGGCTGAGTCCAGCTGGCTGAGAATAGTTTCTAGCCCTTGGCAATAGTTCAGTTTCCACAATCCTTAAATAGACACTAGCAAAGGCTGCTTCCTAGATGTGGGGTCTCTCACAGATCAAATTGAATAATTAGGATCCACAGACATGCCCAACATGTAAAACCGTGGTACAGCAAAGCCACTGCATTTCCTTGTTGTATAGGGGGCCTTTTGCCAGACATCAAGATATTCAGGGCCGGGGAAATTGTCTATGTGTCATGGGCCCATATATATGGCTGAAAATTGGTGCATAGAATATTTGCAGCAACAGCATGCCCCCCCCCTCGCCCCTCTTTAAAAGCACGCCAGGGGGGGTCTGATGGCTCATGCCTATAATCCTAGCACTCTGGGAGGCGGACTTGGGTGAACTACCTGAGCTCACAGGTTTGAGACCAGCCTGAGCCAGAGCCAGACCTATTTAAAAATAGCCCGATATTGGTTGTGGCAGGGGCCTGTAGTCCCAGCTACTTGGGAGGCTGAGGCAAGAGAATTGCTTGAGCACAAGAGTTTGAGGTTGCTGTGAGATTTGACGCCATGGCATTCTAACCAAGGGTGACAAAGTGAGATTGTCTCCAAAAAATAAATAAATAAAATAAAAGCATGATAGTTTCAGTTTCCCATTGATTTTCAAACTATTAAAAAGGCAGTGACAGTATTTCACAACTGGGAAAACATATCACAAGCTTCACATTTTAACAGAAAACTACTAAATGGTACCTACTATGACCATAATGATTCCTTTACTCATTCAAATCTAAATTTAGATTTTTACAAATTTTACTAAAATTGTACATCATTTGTGCAGTAATTTGTACCAGTAATAAGCAATTAGAATGCTCACTAAGGCTGTCCAGAGCCAGAAAATTCTTCCTGAGGCAAACTTTCTCTCAGACAGCCTTGCATGTTCCTACATCTTAGACTTAGTGAGTAGGAAGTTGGGCGTCCGCCTTGTCCAAGTCAGAAGAAACCAAAGGCTCAGAATTTTTTCCCAGGCCAGAAAACCAAAATGGTCCTCTTGCCCTGAAAATTGTGGGAGAGAAGGCACAGGTCACTCCTGAAAAGATAGGTCTGGGGGAGAATATTGCAGGCTCCCTTATTAAGTAAGGCTCACAGAGCTGTGCGTCACAGCAGTCGTTTCCCCGCGCAGGACTCATCCCTCAGACCTTTAAAACAAAACTCCATTGGTGCCAGGTGGCAACTGAATGGCTTGTGTATCGAGGTTAGTGGATGCGTGGGCGAAATTACCTCCATTTTTTTGCCAACACAACCATTATACTGCTGGCCTAAAAAACTTAAAGCGTTTCAGATCCCAGATCTCATTCGCTTCCTAAATCGGGAGTCACAGGGCTGGCAGGAGCCCCAAGTGCGCCAAGAAGCCGACTGGCCCCAGCTCTGTGCCTCCGCCCCGCCGTGGAGTCTGATTCTCCAAACAGAACCATCTAACTTAGAATGTAGCTACAAGCTACCCGTGCACCCGACTCCTTGACAGCAGGGCCACAGGCACTGGAGGTGATGGGCGCCTGGCAGCTTCTAGCTGAGTAGGGGAGAGGGATCCTCAGGCAAGGGGGGGCCGCCCCTGAAGCGCCTTAGGGACACTGGCCGTCTTTTGCCGAGAAGGGTCCAGGCAACACGAGGATGTCTCCACCCCACAGGGGCCTTAACAGAGTATCCCCTGGGCATCGAGCTAAGGCTAAACCCCGGTCTCTGTCGCCCAGCCCGAGGGTCCAGGGACAGCGAGGGGCGTGCCTAGGAAGGGCCACGGAAGAGACCTGAAGCCATGTGGCTAGCTCCTGCGTCCAGCCCATCCGAACTCACCAAGACGCGCGCCACAGCCGAAAGGGGAAAACGCCAGAGAGATCAGGTTTAAGAGTCTGGGCAGTCAGCACGCGGGAGGCAGCCAACAAAAAAGTTGCCCAAGGGCCCAACCCACTCCGCACACGCCCCACCCACCGGACCCGGCCAGCGCGCCCCCTGCTGGCAGAAGGCAAAGTGGGCCAAGGCCTCCCTTGTCCTGGGCCTCCCCTCTTGTTGAAATCCCCATCCTCCCCTGCCCAGGCCTTCCTTGCTCCCGGCCTCCTTTGCCGTTTCCTCTTCTGCTCCCATCGTCCCCTGGCCTGATGCTTCTTCTCTGCCCCATCCTCCCCTGACTCTGGGCACACCTCCCCACCACACACACACATATCTCTGAGCCTAAGGAATCTATGGACTCAGGATCATTGCTGAAGATTAGAGGAAGCTCCTGGCACTCAAATAATCTTAGACATCTCTGCCCTTCCCCTCCCTCCCCTTTCTTAGTGTTTCTTAAAGTCTTCAGCCATGCCCCTTATATAACAGAAGACTGGCTCCCATTAAAGGAACTATGTTAATGGGTGTGTAGAAACTTATTGAAGAAGGGTGATGCCAGGGGGGCCTGGAAATCCCACCACAGGCAGCATGCTTAGAATGATGGACACTGTCTGCTAATGTCTTGTCCCAAAGCACCTCTGTGTCACTAGTGAGGGGAGCAGGGGAGTATCTTGGCTGCAGTAAAACACAGTTCTACCGGCTGGTTGGGTAGGCAGCGCGAGTACAGAACATAGGTTTCGTGGATTAAACTGCACGGGGATGGTGGGGAGGTGGAAGTGTAGGGGCATGTTTAAGTCCTAACCTCCCCCACCTGTGCAGATATAGGCAACTTAAGATGAGGTCATTGGGGTCAACCCTCCTAATTGAACTAGACTTGTGTCTTTATCACATGATGTCAAATTCCATGTGAAGACAGAGGTGCACAGGGTGGGTATGTAAGGACAGAGGCAGAGATTGGAGTGACACAGCAAGCTCAGGAATGCCAAGGATTGTTGGCCACAGGAGGCTAGGAAGAGACAAGGGAGGATTTTCCCATATGGGTTCCAGAGACAGCTTAGTTCTGCTAACACCTTGATTTGGTTTAAGGTTGTCTTCAATAACCTTGAGACAATACACGTCTTTTTTTTTTTTTGAGACAGAGTCTCATTATGTTGCCCTCAGTAGAGTGCCATGGCGTCACAACCCAAAGCAACCTCAAGCTCTTGGGCTTAAGTGATTCTCTTACCTTAGCCTCCCAAGTAGCTGAGATTACAGGTGCCTGCCACAATGCCTGGTTATTTTTCTGTTGCAGTTGTCATTGTCTCTTAGCTGGCCCGGGCTGGGTTCTAACCTGCCAGCCTCAGTGTGTGTAGTAGCTGGCACTGTCACCACTGTGGTACGGGCACTATGCCTTTTTTTTTTTTTCCTTCTTAGAGTCTCACTCTGTTGCTCAGGTCATCAGCCTAGCTCAATACAACTTCCAACTCCTGGGCTCAAGCAGTCCTTCTGCCTGCCTCCACCTCCCTAGTAGCTGGGACTACAGCTGCCTGGCACAATACTCAGCTAGTTTTACTATTGTTAGTAGAAATGGGAACTTGCTCTTGCTCAGGCTGGCCTCAAAACTCTTGAGCTCAAGGGATCCTCCGCCTCTGCCTCCCGGAGTGCTAGGATTACAGGCATGAGCCACTGGTAGTGACTGGCCCATTTCTGTTCTTTTAAGTCACAAAATATTTTGGTCAGGCATTCCTAGGAAGTTAATATTAACATAGTGGTTGTAGGACCTTTGGGGAGGGAGGGGCCAACTCAGCCTTCTAGAAGTTAAGATTGGTATCTCCTATAAGCTCTGTGAGAGGGGAGCTTATCTCCCATGTTTACTGCCCGTGTACTTTCTGGCATTTAACAGGCTCTTGATAGATATCTGCTGAATTAATGGCTGAGTATCTCCATGGCGTGCAGAGTAGAGGCAGTGGGTACATGATGATGAGCACTGTAGACACATATACCCCATATTTAGGCCCTCGTTCATCAGACATTTGTAAACTTGAAAGGCATGAATCTGCTTGTTCACGATCTCATGCCAGCATTACCAAAAGGGTTTATCTTCTATTCCAATGAATGATTTTTCTGGAAGCAAAGCTGGGTAGGGATTGAATGTGAGAAGTGTGAGGCTAACATTCTAGCAGTCCTAGAATCCAAGTATCCCATATCCTTCCCATGGTGGTCTGCAAGCCCCCAAAACACTGCTGGGCAGGACCTGCAGTCCCAGCCATACTCTTACATTTGCTTTTAGCCTTCACCTGTCCCTGGAATTTTGAGATCTGGGGCTTTCTAGAAACTGGAGCAATTGAGATCATTTTGGTTACAGAGACTGCTCAATGCAACAAATATTTATTGAACACCTATTTTGTGCCAGGTATGTGATAGGTGTTGGGGGTGTGAACTTCAATAAGAAACTGGCCCTGGCCGGGTGCAGTGGCTCACTCCAGTAATCCTAGCACTCTGGGAGGCTGAGACAAGTGGATTGCCTGAGCACAGGAATTAGAGACCATACTCAGCAAGACTGAGACTCCATCTCTACTAAAATTAGAAAAAACTAGCCAGGCATGGTAGTTCATGAGACTGAGATAAGAGGATCACTTGAACCCTGAAGTTTGAGGTTGCTGTGAGCTGCAATGACACCATGGCACTTTACCCCAGGGACAGAGTGAATAGAAGTCTATTCAGAGTGCCAAGGGGACAATGCAAAACCACAGAGCATGGCCTGCTAAGGATGTGTTTCCTGAAGGAGCGATTACTGACACTGAGTCTAGTGTTAGAAGGAGGGAACTGGTAGCACATGAAATTTAGGAGAGCAAAGTAGCAAACAGGCCAAGAGAGTTAAAGAAAAATCACAAGACAGTAGAATAGAAGAGATGTTAATAGATGATCTAGGATTTTCTCTGGTGGAGTGGAGCTGGCCTTAGGGCGGTGGTTCTCAACCTGTGGGTCATGACCCCTTTGGGGGTTGAATGACCCTTTTACAGGGATCACCTAAGACCATTGGAAAACACATATTTCTGATGGTCTTAGGCATCGAGACACTGCTCCACTATCCATCTCCAGGTGGGTCCACCCACATGCAGATATGCCCACATACGCGTACCCGGCATGAAGACATCATCATGTCAACCCCATCACATACACCCAGTACAAATACAGGTGTATGTGGCAGATTGGCACCATAATGTACTTCTGCGGACCAGTCACACATGGGTAGAGAACAGCTACCGTGTAGAAAGCAGCTGCTGTGTTGAAAGCAGCAGTATTGGAGGTAAAACAACACTTCATGAATTATAATTACTGGGTAAATGTAAAATCATGTACTGTAAAACCATCAACTACTGCAAATATATATATATATATCTACCATGGGAACTTAATCTGGATGCTGATCGGTCTTTTTATTTTCAGCTGTGGTTTATGTGAATACTGCCTCCTTGTATGTAAAAGAAACAACACAGAGGCTCGGCGCCTGTGGCTCAGCGGGCTAAGGCACCAGCCACGTACACCTGAGCTGGCAAATTCAAATCCAGCCCAGGCCCGCCAAACAACAATGACAGCTGCAACCAAAAAATGGCCCGGCGTTGTGGCAGGCGCCTATAGTCCCAGCTACTTGAGAGGTGGAGGCAAGAGACTCGCTTGAGCCCAGGAATTGGAGGTTGCTGTGAGCTGTGATACCACAGCACTCTATCCAGGGTGACAGCTTGAGGCTCTGTCTCAAAAAAAAAAAAAAAAAGAAAGAAACAATACAGAATGGTAAATTGTAGGAAACTTTAATGAACTGTATTGACTGAACTATGTCATGTATCATCTTTTGTATTATTAAAGCTATTGTTATATACTATTGTCATTAGCAAATCATCCCATGACAATGTATCATGTAGAGAAGAATGTTAAGAAAAGAAAATACAGTGAAGATTTTTTACAGTATGGGTTTACCTCAATAATTACAGCAGGAAATGAGAAACCCCAATGTATTATTTGTTGTGAAGTTGTATCAGCCAAATCTATGAAGCCAAAACACAAACTAAAACACAATTTTGATAGCAAGCATCCAAGCTTTGCCAGCAACGATATCAATTATTTTAGAAGCAAACCTGATGGACTCAAGAAAGCCAAACTTGACATTGGTGGCAAGTACCACAAACAAAATGTAGCAGCCCTTGAAGCTTCATATTTGGTGGCACTCAGAATCGCCAGAGTGATGAAATCTCACACCATTGCCGAGGATTTACTGTTGCCAGAAGCCAAAGACATTGTCCGAGTTATGATCAGAGACGAATTTGTTACAAAATTGAGTACAATTTCCTTATCTAACAACACTGTCCGCAGAAGAATAGATGACATGTCTGCTGATATTCTTGATTAGGTAATTCAGGAAATTAAATCTGCCCCATATCCAATATTTAGTATCCAGCTTGGTGAATCTACAGACGTTGCAAACTGTTCAGTTACTGGTTTACATGAGGTTTATCAATGATGGCGACTTTAAAGATGAGTTTCTTTTTTGCAAACCTCTTGAAATGACAACTACTGCGTGTGATGTATTGGACACAGTTGGTTCATTTCTGAAAGAGCATAAGGTCTCTTGGGAAAAGGTTTGTGGTGTTTGCACAGATGGTGCTCCAGCTATGCTAGGATATCAATTTGCATTTCAACGTTTGGCACTGAATGAGTCACCAAAAGTCATCAGAACTCACTGTATGATTCATTGGCAAATATTAGCAATGAAGATGCTGCCACAAGAGTTATAAGAAGTAATGAAAAGCATCATAAGTTCTGTCAATTTTCTAAAGGCGAGCACTTTAAATGTTGTGACTGTTTTCATAACTGTGCAATGAGTTGGATGCACTGAAAAATGCTCTGCTATTTCACACTGAAGTGAGATAGTTGTCGAGAGGAAAAGTTTTAAAAGGTGATCAACTGAAAACGTTTTTTAATCAGAAAGCAAGACTGCAGTTCAAAGCACTTTTCAGCCATAAAAGTGAACTGCAGACAATAGCTTACTTGGTTGACATCTTTGCCATCTTGAATGAGTTAAATTTATCACTGCAAGGACCAAATGCAACATGCCTTGATTTGTCTGAAAAGATCAGGGTGGCACCTGTGGTTCAGTGAGTAGGACGCCAGCCCCATATGCTGGAGGTGGCAGGTTCAAACCCAGCCCCGGCCAAAAACTGAAAAAAAAAAAAAAAAAAGATCCGATCATTCCAAATAAAACTTCAGCTTTGGCAAAAAAAATTGGATGAAAATAAGATTTGCCTACCATATTGCTTTCTTTGAGGAACATGACATTGAATGAGACAAAAGTCTTATGATGATAATTTCTGTGAAAGAACACTTGCACATGCTTGCAGATAAAATATCATTGTACTTTCCAAATGTACCTGACACCATTTGCACTTGTCAGAAGCCCATTCACATTCAAAGTTGAAGATGTTCCTGAGACAGCACAAGAGGAGTTCATTGAACTTATTAACAGCGATGCAGTGAGAACTAATTTCTCTACAATGCCAGTTACAAAATTCTGGATCAAGTGTTTGTAGTCATATCCTGTTCTGTCTGAGACTGTGTTGCACCGCCTTCTTCCATTTTCAACAACATATCTTTGTGAAACAGGGTTTTCCAACTTGTTAGTTATCAAGTCTAAATACAGAAGTAGACTTGTTGTGGAAGATGATCTTCATTGTGTTCTTGCAAAGACTGCCCAGAGAATTTCTGGTGAGGAAGATGCAATCTCAACCTTTGCACTGACATTGGTTTTTTATGCATACTGTCGCAAAATGTAGCAATGTAGTTTACTGTTGTTATATTAAGACTGTCACCCATGCTACAGCATGCTTTAAGACAAAATTTCATTTATTTGTAATTAGAAATAAATATTTCACAATATATAATTACATATTGTTTTGTGATTAATCACTATACTTTAATTATGTTTAGTTTGTAACAATGAAAATACATCCTGCATATCACATATTAACATTATGATTCATAACAGTAGCAAAATTATAGTTATGAAGTAGCAACAAAAGTAGTTTTATGGTTGGGGGTCACCACAACATGAGGAACTGTATTAAAGGGTCATGGCTTTGGAAGGTTGACAACCACTGCCTTAGGGTATTCTCCAAAAGTAGAGTTGTTGATGATGGTTTCTAGAATATAAGCTCTACAAGAACTCTATTTCTTTCTTTACGGAAGCCCCAGAATCCAGCAGCAAATCCCATCAGTACCATCTCCAAAATCCAAATCTGACCACTCTCCAACCACCCGCATCTGAGTCTCCATTATCTCTCTCTTGACTATTTGAAAAGCTTCAACTTTCAACTGGTGCTTTGCACATGCAGTCCATTGTCCCTATGAAAGCCAGGGTGAGTGCTTTAAAATATAAAATTACTTCTCTGCTTAGAAATCTTAAGTGCTGGGTGTGGTAGCTCATCCCTGTAATCCCAGAAACTCAGGAGGCTGAGATGGGAGGATATCTTGAAGCCATGAGCTCAAGAGAAGCTTAGGTACATAACAAAAACTCAACCTTTAAAAAAGATAATAAATATTAGCCAGGCGTGGTGGCACACACCTGAAGTCCCAGCAACTTGAGAGGCTGAGTAAGGCAGGAACATTGACTAAGCACAGAAGTTTGAGGGTGCAGTGAACCATGACCATGCCACTGCACTCCAACCTGGATGACAAAGCAAGACTCCATCTTGAGTGGCTTCTCACCTCCTCCAGTGTAAAGTCAAAGTCCTTTCAATGCCTTACATAGCTGTATGTGATCTGGCCTCTATTCTCTCTCTGTCACATCTTCTGTCACTCTTTCCCTTGCTCATTTGCTCTGGGAACACTGATCTCTTTGCTGTCCCTCAAACATGCCAAACACACTCCTACCGCTGGCCCTTAGCACTTTCTGTCCCTCTGTCTGGAATGCTCTTCCCTCAGGTCTCATTTTGCCTTACACTGTCTCTTCCCTCAGGTCACCATTGATAAATCACCTATTATGGCAGAAATATGCTCACCCCTAATTCATATATTGAAGCCCTAACCTCCAATATAGCCATGTAGTATTTGGAGAGAAGGCCTTCAAGGAAGGTTAAATGAGCTCAAGAGAGGGAGGTCCTAATCCAACAGGGCTGGTCAGAAGAGGAGACCCCAGATCTCTTTCTCTCTCCCTGTGTGTGCATGTGTGAACAGAAGAAAGGCCACGTGAGGACAGAGTGAGGAAGGAGCTGTCTATAAGTCAGGAAGAGAGGCCTCATTAGAAACCATCCTGTTTGTGATTTGAGCCTCCAGAACTGCAAATAAAAAAAAAAAAAGAAAAGAAAGAAAAATTTCTGTTGTTGAAACTCCCATCTGCCCCATCTGTGCTATCCATTACAGCATCCTGAGCAGACTAAGGTGCCACATTAGAAATGAAACCCCTCTGGCCTCCTTTTATAAAATGATGGTTTTAATCCTCCTGCCAGCTTTCTTTCTTCACAGCACTTTAACATCCTTTCAGTGTTTTTGGTTCCTCTCTCCAGAGTAGAACCAGGAGGGCAAAGGCTCACACCTACAGTGCCCCACTGTGTCTGGCCTATCTTGGGGCTCGCTTACTGGTTATCTGCTCATGATTGAACTGGGGCAAAACTCGTCTGTGCTGGTGTTGCTTCCAGTTCTGCAGACACCTGCTGAAGGATCCTTCTGCCTCTGCCTCCCACAGTGTTATGATTACAGGCATAAGCTACCATGCATGGCCTACCCTACTTTCTTTATTGTACATATCTATCTATCCATTTCTCTCTCTCTCTTTAAGTGCTGAAATGGAAAAAACTATCAAAAAGTGAGCCCAAATCACAGTGGCCCTCTAGTTTTTAGAGTCTTACCTCTCTATCTCTCTTCAAAGCAATTAGGGCTTGCACTTGGCTACCTACAGTAGGACTCTAACAGTAGGGGCTTAACAAAAAACTGATTTTATTTTCCTAATATAACAATTTATAACTGGTGCAAAGGGATCCTGGGTCTTTCTATCTTTCTGTTCAGTGATCCTTAAAATATAGCTTTAGCTCTTCTAATTGACTCCTCATGTCATATATCCAGCATCTCATCTGCATTCCAAGGAAGAAGAGCAGGAAGGGTGAAGGGCAAAGGGCAAAGGTGAATGTCAGCTGAGGTAGTTCTTTATTTTTTTATTTTTATTTATTTATTTATTTTTTTGAGACAGAGTCTCACTCTGTCACCCTCAGTAGAATGCTATGGTGTCACAGCACACAGCAACCTCAGACTCTTGGGCTCTATTGATTCCATTGCCTCAGCCTCTCAAGTAGCTGGCACTACAGGCACCCACCACCACCACAACACCTGGCTATTTTTTTGTTGCAGTTGTTTAGCTGTCCTGGGCTGGGTTCAAACCCACCTCCTTTGGTGTATGTAGCTGGTGCTGTAACCACTGTGCTACAGATGCCAAGCCTGATGTAGTTCTTTAAAAATTGCTTCCCCAGAAGTGCCATTTAGTGATCCCACTTATATCTCATTGGCAAGAATCATATCACATGCCCTCCTTCAGATGCAAGTGATACTGAGAAATACAATAAAAAATGTTGGGGGGGGGGTGGAGGCAAGATGGCTGATTAGAGCCAGCTTTCCACAGAGGCTCCCCTTCAGAAGGAAAGTTAAAGGACAGAAGTTTAGCAAGATAACCGATGGCTTGGATCTGAGCAAAGAGAGAAGGTTGAAGAATGCACAACCCTCAACCCTGCTGAGGTGAGCTGTGACCCCAAGAATACAAACAAAAGGTACAAAATCTATTGCCAAGTGTATGGGAGTCCCCTCCCCCATGAGAACGGCTTGCAGAACACACCATACAAACAAGTGAGCAGGGTTCAAATATCCTCCCATTTTATCCCACGGGAGAGACCCTCTAAAAACTAGACCTCCTTCCCCTACTAGGGTGCCAGGGCACTCTCCTGCCAGGCATAAAATTGTATATATGTATTGTGTATATTGTAAAACTGTGTATATTCTCTTCCTGCAATTTTGAACTCCCAGCACCCCCTCCACTCTCACCCTGAGGTGTAGAAGCCTGCCCCCCATGGAGTCCAGATTCTTGGGCATTTTCTTGAGGGATGTGGATGAGGCATGGGCTGTTGCTGAACTGTGCTGATTCTCCAGCACGGGAGAAAGGAGAGGATGGTCAACTGAGAGGGAACCCTACAGGACAGGCGTTGTCCCGAGGCACAGAGAGCAGCCACAGTAGCAGGAACAATAGGGCTCACACCTCTGGGGATATTTTGAAAGGACACTCCCAGTCTCTCTGGGCAACCAGAGGAAGCTGGGCATCTTCTCCAGTGGGAAATGCAGGCCTCGTGAATAAAGGGTATGCCTGAGGTGGTACTGGCCAGGGCAGAGCACAGGGACTAGAATACACGCGCAGAGACAGCAGACTCCAGAGCATCTGCTCATTAGAGGGTACTGGATCACAGCCCTGCGGGGTTATCAGTGACTGTGTGTGACAGAGGTGCAAGGTGAGGAAGGAGACATCAACCTTCCCAGACTAATTTATTTGCTGGGTGGGTCTTTCTGACCTCATAGAGCACCAAAACAAGTCATACTTGAGCTGCCAGCAGACCCCTGCTATCTAGTTGCCAGGAGAACTTTTGAACTTTCCCACCTGAGACTGGTGCTGACTGAGATCATTGATTTGGACCTCTTAAACTGGGCCAATTACCCAAGGACTATCCAAAGTGATACCCTGGGTGTGTGGTTGTGGGATTTTCCTTTTCCGATTGTTGTCTATGGGGGGGGTGGCTTAATTGCTGGTATTTTCCCACAGCTGAGACTTCAACCCAGAGTAACTGATTCACTAGGGTAAGACAGAGACCAGCTGAAAATAAGACAGAGCCATTTAGCTCCACCACTCCAAGAAGACCCCCAGTTTCTCAGGCCATAGCACTGCACAGGTCCTTGGCAAAGCTCTAGGGGAAAAGGTACAGACACCAGTCAGCTTTTGGCAAAGAACTGGCTAATCACTACTCCTGTAGCCCCAACCCAACTTCTCCTTATCTGCTCATCTAGCCAAACAGTGTAAAATAATCATGGGACAGAATCAGAGAAAAAATTCTGGTAACATGAAAAACCAGAGTAGATCAACCCCCCACTCCTGGAACAATTTGGTGAACACAACTGAAGATACCATTCATAAACAAATGGCTGAGATGTCCGAAACTGAATTCAGAATTCAGCATCCATTCATGATCAGAACACTTAAGAAAATAGGTTTAGAAGGGATATTTCTTAAACTGATAGAGGCCATCTACAGCAAACTCACAGCCAATATTGTATTGAATGGAGTTAAATTGAAATCATTTCCACTCAGATCAGGAACCAGGCAAGGTTGCCCCTACTGTCTCCACTGCTCTTTAACATTAGGGAAGAAAAGGCAATCAAGGGTCTCCATATAGGGCAGGGGTCCTCAAACTACGGCCCGCCAAGGACGTTTATCCAGCCCGCTGGGTGTTTTTGCCTCCACTGCCTGTCCTGTTTAGCAGCAGACTCATCCCGGGCCGTGAAATCTGTTAGCAGAAAAACCAATGGTTGCATTCCCAAACAAAATGTGTGGATTCACTGGAAAAGCTGCAAAAGGAGTTCCAATTTAGATTTAAAGAGCTTCATCTCCATGAACAAGACATACAGCTTTTCCATAAAAATTGACATTGAAAATGTGGAGGTCAGTCCCTGAAGTCACCGCCCCAGCCTCCGGCAACGCACTACCTTGGGCTGGCATCTCCTGCAGGCAGGAGCCAGGTGCTGCAGGGTGCGGCAGGGGCGGCCAAGTGCTCTTGTGGCTCCAGCTTTCTGGCTTCTCCATGGGGCTGGCCTGCAGCGCCCAGATGCTCTTAGAACATTTCCACTGTTTGGAGGACACACGCAGTGGGATTCAGAATTCCTGGAGAATTGCCTTTGTGAGAAGCTGGAAGTATTTCTTTAAATTCTATCTCTTAGTTTTTCAAAGAAACATCAAGAAACCATGAACAACATTAGTAATGAAGAGTTTGACTGCCACTTGCT
>CAUYON010044693.1:0-10649 GCA_963573935.1 Arctocebus calabarensis
GATCAATCTATAATCAGAGCCAACTAGGCTTAAATATTTTTTAGACTTATGTATCTTTACTCTCTAAGTCTTCCTAAGCTCGGAGATCTACTTTCTGCTACAGACTTCTCTTTCCATCCCTACTCTCGCAGCATCTTGTACAGTGCCACATCAAAATTCAGTCCTCCAAGAATGATCTGAGGAATTAGTTTATCTCGTAGCCTAAGAGTAAAGACATGGCATTTTATGAGTGCATGTTTGAGTGAGGACTTGAAAGTCCAGCTGATCAGTTTCCTAACATTTTTTACCCCAATACCCGGCATTCAACAGACATCAAAGTAATTGTTGGGATGAATGAATGAAAGTGACACAAACTGATAATATTGCACAACATACATATATATTTAACTATAGAACAGGAATAAAAGGAATAGAATTTAATAGGAACAAACGTGAATACTGCACACAACTATCCAAGCTTAGTTTAGAGGAGGCAAAACATAAAGACTTGCCGATTTTTGTTATTTGATCATTCCGTTTAAATCTCTATGGTGGTATGGCTGCTACTAAATGTTACTGAACTGATAATTCCTTCTGTCTTACCAGATCATTCTTGGAGGACTGAATTTTGATGTGGCACTGTATTTTTGAAAGGACATTGCAAAGGAGAATGTACCTGGTGGACAGTGACCAGCATGGTCCTAATGCTGTACCTCAGTCATTTATAGAATTCACCTCTCACCCCCTTTTTCCTCAATTATGTTTCCAGAGATAGGGAAGCTGATTTCAGCTCATCCAAAGTAGACATTTCAAATGCTTTCAACATTCTAACAATGGAATGGGCTGCTTCTACAGTTAGTGATTGACTTGTCAGGTAGAATACTTAAGAGGGACTGAATACATAGGAGTAGTGTCACAGAAGCAGCTTGACTAGGCTGCCCCTGTTGTCTTTTTGGTGTGTGATCCTGGGAGCCGTGGACGTCGCTCTCGTGTGTAGGGTTAGGACCTTTCCAATGAGCACACACACTTCATCTGTCTCATAGCACTTTCTCTCCACGTAGCAATGAGTATTACCCGGCAGACCTGCAAGTTGCTCCAACCCAGGATCTGCGGAGAAAAAGCAAAGGGGTTGCAGCAGAGGAAGCAGAAGAGGAGCCTGCCGCCGCGGGAGATGAGGAAGAGTTGGAGGAAGAGATGGTGACCCCAGATGAATCCTCACGGAGGAAAAAGACAAGAAGAGCTGCAGCAAAGTGAGTTGAGCACTGCTGGAAGCTCAGAGAGGCACAGTTCTAGGAGGAGGAGGAAACGGTCTCTCGTGGCCCACATGTGGATGGCCTGGTAGAAGATACTTAATTTAAGAGCGTTACATCTTCCTGGGGCTCTCTTTCAGTCTTATGAATTTTTGGTTGGTGACTTAATAGTTTTTTTCTTGTTTAGCCACAGAATGTTAGCATTGGGGAGGGGACTGGTGGAGTCATCTGCTCTTCATCCCTTTTTATAAAAGAGAGCTTTGGGGCCTAGAGTGTCTAAATACTCTGTGACCTTTGTTTGCTGTCATGACACGAGAGTGCTGTGTTTATGTGCTCGGGGAACACATAATAGAACATCTTTTCTCTTATAAATAAGTCCGTCTGCACTTTCCCCCTGCCTTTGAACTGGCCTCTTCTGGTTACTCTCCTATTCTTTTAGTTATTCATTTACCTAACTTGCCAGAAACCTGAAAAAAAAGCAGTTGTGCTTTCAGAAGGTACTTCAGCTCACTTGAAGACTGCCTGAATTGAAGCATCTAAGACGTGTTATTTTAGCACTTCAGATCTCAGTGTAATGGGCCCATTTGGTGTATTTCCCGTGAACTGTTTATTAAGCCACCTATTCTGCAACAGTGTTGAGTGCCTTTAAAGAAGTTATGAGCACACGGTAAAGAGTACCTAACTATAACACAAAGACCCAGGGAAGACTTACTAGGAGGGCAGCTTGGATGCTAGAAGGTGAAAGTTTGCCAGGAACTGAGGACAAAGGAGGACTTGCCTGCTAAGGGGAAGGTCATGGCCAAGCTTTGTATGATAATATGGTAGTTCCCCCTTATCTGCAGATTTGCTTTGTGTGATTTCAATTAGCAATCACAGTCCAAAAATATTAAGAGATTTATTCTTCCTTCTTAGTAAGCAAGAGCCACAGTCACCTAAATCTGGACCTCTGTTGCCTGACGTCCGTGTTTTTGTTATATGAAAACTACAGAAAAATATATTCTGCTACTTTCTTGCCTGCTGCAATGGAACCTAGACAAGGAATAATTCCAAAAAAATACCTGAGTTCAGCTTTGGAATGTATTACTGCTTTGGTTACTTTCTTCGTAATTTGAGCTTAATTAAAATCATTCAGAGCACCTCCTGAATGTTCTTCTGGGGTGAGGACCCTGGATTTCAGGGAGAGGCCTGCCTGAGATTTGAGATATCTGGAGAATTTCCTAAATGCAAATAATTAAAGCTTATTTGTACTATGCATAATTAATAGCAAAACTATAGGCAGGGTGTTTAGAATACTTGTCAGAGAGAATAAAATTGTGAATAATATCAGTTATTTAACTCTGTGCATTCTCTTTTATTTTTGTTTAGGCAGTTAATTGCTCATTTGCAAGTTTTCTCTAAATTTTCAAATCCACGGTCCTTATATTTGGAATCCAAATTATATGAGTTATATCTTCAGGTAAGTGAACTATTAGTAAGTTTTTGACACTAATTCTTTGTGAACTTTTCTCTAGCATTTTCTTTGCCAAAGTAGCTATTAGGTTTTCAATAATTGTGTTCAATAGAGCCCATGTCTACATTTTAAGTACTAAAGTTTTTTTTAATTCTTAGGCATATTTCCTGGTATCTTGAGAAACAGTGTTTGACAGCACTTATTTAGTAGATTTTAAAGGCATTTTTGGAACTAAACATAAAGAAGCTGTATCAACAGTGATAATAACAAAGAATGAATTATGTCATGGGAATTAGCTTTTAAAAGAGGAGGAGCTATACATGTACCAAAAACAACTGACTACTTTTCCTTTCTAGTTGAGCCTGCCTTCATGGAATACTAGAATTTTAGGATCTATTAGGTTGAGTGAAAACAGATAGTTGGAATAATACTCTGTTGTAATCATAATGTATGATTCTGAATTTAAGCAAAGATTGCAAAAAATGTCAGAAGTAAGCATTGAATGTCATTCTAAGCTCTCCGGGGAAATGAAATTTTCTTTTTTCATTTGAATGTAAAATGTTTTGTTTTTTTTTTTAGACAGAGTCTCACTTTATCACCCTTTGTAGGGTGCTGTGGTGTCACAGCTCATAGCAACCTCCAACTCCTGGGTTCAAGCGATTCTCTTGCCTCAGCCTCCTAAGTAGCTGGGACTACAGGCGTCTGCCACAATGCCTGGCTATTTTTTTGTTGCAGTTTGGCCGGGGCCAGGTTTGAACCCATCACCCTTGGGATATGGGGCTGGCGCCCTACCCACTGAGCCACAGGCATCACCCTGAATGTAAAATGTTTTAGGTGAAACAGTATCATTTCACCACAGTTTGTTCGTATTCTCCCCACAAATGCAGATAGACCTGATTGACAACAGAGCTCAAAAGTCTCTTGTTCATAGGAAGCAAAATTCTTTTTTATTTTTCCCTTTAGTGTCTTTTTTAGAGACAGGGTCATACCCTGTCCCCCGTGCTGGAGTGCAGTGTCCTGATTATAGCTCACTGTAACCTTGAATTCCTGGACTCAAGATTTTGTAGCCTCAGCCTTCCCAGTTACTGGGACTATAGGCATGCTCCATAGCACCTGATTAATTTTATTTTTTGTAGATACCAGGTCTCACTGTGTTGCTTAGGCTGGTCTGGAATTCCTGACCTCAAGCAATCATACTGCCTCAGCTCCCAAAGTGTTAGGATGAGTCTAGCAAAACCAAAGTTTAGCAAAATTCCAAACTTAATAATTGGCAGGGCCTCAGAAGCCTTCTTTCCTGGTATCTAATGACTGCTGTCACCTTCAGAAGATAAGAGATTTTCCTTATTATGACCAGCCCAGTTGGCTTAAATTCAGTTTCACATAGGAAATTGGCCTCAGCCAGAAATCTATTAGACACAGGGTGTGGCCATGGGATGCAGATTTCAGAGTCTCTTTTCCACTTTATCCTTTGCACATATTCTGTTCATCTTCCTTCTTACTTCCAGGAAAATGTAAGGCTGGTATCAGGAATCAACTTTAACTCTTACCTAAATATTCAGAATTTAGGAAATCTAGGTTAGCAAATTAACACAAATAGTTTGCTATCTCATGGTATATGTATATATGACTTCATTAACTCATTCTGTAAACTATTCTTAGCTGTTACTACACCAAGATCAAACAGTGCAAAAAATAACCTTGGATTGCATCATGACATACAAACATCCTCATATCCTCCCTTACAGGTGAGTTACTTGAAGCTTAAGGAAATGTTATTTCTTTGGCTGATTTTCTTCCTTCTACGTAAGATCTACTTCCAGAATGATTTCTTGGAGGCCAGGGAAGTTTCCCTTTTTTCTAAGGTCATCTGCTATTTCCAGGCATGAAGTGAATACTGGATGTGTTAAAAATTGTTTTCCAAGGGTACTGGCGAAACTTATTAAAGGTAGAGTATTAATGTCTTTATATAGTGATCAAGGAAATGCCATGAAGGATATCTGTAACAGTATGATCAAAATATTTCTGAATGTATATGAATCGTGCCCTGTGATTGCACCAATGCACATAATTATGATTCTTCAATAAAATTATTAAAAAAAAATTAAATTTAATTTAAAAAATAAATAAAAGCTCTAAACTTCAGTGGGGAAAAAATGGAATTTTTACCTAATAACCAAAGCTTCAAATTAATTTAGGTTTATCAAGTTTATTTTCCTAGCTCAAATATGAGTATATAATGACTATTTCTATATAGTTCACTAAACTGGAGGACTCACTCATTAACATGGGTCAGTAAGATCTAGAATATTCTTATCAAATAGTACTAATAGAAACAGCTATCACTGTTTCTTGCTTGCTAAGTGCTAACTTTCAGCTAGGCTTTGTACCAGGCATTTCATAAACACAACATTAACAGACTCTCCCAGAGACCCACTGACTTATGTGTTGTCATTCCTTGTGGATGCGGAATTCAAAAAAAATTAAAAGATTTGTTAGGATTAGTATGATTAGCAAGCTGTAGAGTCTGGATTTCTCATTGCACCTGCCAGGACAAGAATTTGCCCAGGTTCTTGCTTGAATGCCTCCCAACAGAAACCTAAATCACTGTAACACATGCCTGATATTAAAATTTATAATTTATTGGAAGTACAGAGGTCAGTGGATAAGGACCAGCATTACTCTCAGCCAGGGGCAAAGAATTCCAGATCCTATGTCCTTCAGAATAAATGTCCTTTTTTCCTTTTTTTTTTGGTAGAGTGTGGTGGCATAATCATCATTTATTTGTAGCCTTCAACTCCTGATCTCAACCGATCTTCCCACCTCAGCCTCCCGAGTGGCTGGAATTACAGTTGGGTACCACTATGCTCTGCTAAATTTTAACCTTTTTGTAAGGACAAGGTTGCTATGTTCCCTTGTCTTGTGTTTGATCTTCTGGCTTCTAGTGGTCATCCTGCTTCAACCTCCCAAAGCACTGGGGTTACAAGATAAGTCACCATGACTGGCTTGTTCTTTTTTTTTCCTATAATAAAAATAACCTCCAGCTGTCAGTGGATTACAACAATAAACAGTTCTGTCATTCTTATGCTGTTTGTATGGTTTATAGTTTGGTTGATCTAGCCCGGACTATACAGGGCAGAGCTGGAATCCAGCTTTGTGGTTGGGTTCACTGCTGTGTCTTCACTACTTGGGACAAGTTCTTCCCATGGTGGGTCTCAGGAGTGCAAGAGAGAGCAGTGATATGTGACGGCTCATAAATCCTGCAGAATAGGCTCACCGTCACGTCTGTCCACACTCCCTTGGCCACAGAAAGTTGTCGTAAGTGTGAAGGCAACATATTCTCCATTCATAATGGAGGGAGGCATTGCAAAGTCTCATGTTATGAAAAATGAATATGAAACTCTGACATAGACTGTGAAGAAGTGGGAAGAATGTGGAAAGAGTTTCTGCAAATAAAACATAGACTTCAAAAGCCCTACTCTCATGGTGCCGCTCTACTTATCTAAATGTATATAAGAACGCTTATCTCATGGAAATATAGTGAAGATAAAATGAGAATGCACATAAACCACATAGTGAAAATTAATATTAACCTTCACTACTCTTTCGATGCCATAATTTTTAAATTTTTACATTATCTCATTCAAATCCAGTGACTCAACTGATTCTTGATCACTTGTTTTAGCCTTCATAAAACTTATTCACTAAATACTTATTGAGCTGCTAATCTTGACTGCCTTTCTCATCAGTACCTACATCTGTCTGGCTTTCATCTGCTTGCTTGGTTTCTGTGCATCTGTGTATTCAGATTCCTGGTATATTATTTCTTCTCTAATTTAGCATGGTTGGCCTAATTTCTGATTCATGGCTTTACCTGAGTGAATGTGAGTGGGTTTTGATGGCATTTGATTAATTTTTGAGCTCTATTAAATCTGTAAATTATGCTTATTCATTATTTTCTAATTTTAATTACCTAGTTTCCTATGTCCCTATTATTTAAACATATTTCAATGTAAGTGAGAAAAGCCTCCATGCGAACTGGTTTAAGCAACAGGAGAGCTTACCTGAAAATTCCAGGGGAAAGGGCAGGTCTTAGGAATACTTTATTGCAGAATTCAGTTTCCCTTTCCTCCCCACTACAGCCATCCTTCCTGCTGAATCAGCTCTATTGCCAATTAAATATAATTCCCTTTTTGGAAGCAAGATGGACTCAGTAACTCCGGACTAAATATTAACAAGTTAAACTAATCTTTCCTAGAGGATTCAGCTGAAGTTTCATGCATCTTATTAGTCCTGTTGGTATACAAGTCTTATCTCTGAACTGATTACCTTGAATTGAAAAAAGTATTCTTAATGTTGCCAGCCTAAATGATACATGCTGTTCTCCAGGATGTAAGGGCTGATTCATTTTCTTCTCTGTTCATAGGCTGAAAGTTGGGAAAAGGAGGGTTTCTCAGATCAACACTGAGAGGAAAAAGCAAAAACAAAACCGCAACAAAAAATGTTTCCCATATATCTTTTCTCTCTTTTTTCACATTCTCTGTCAGTTGTTAAAGGCATTTTATTTAAATAGCTCCCATTAAAGGAAAAATGCAACAAATACAAATTAGGTATGTGTATAGGCAGGGGCTCTGGGTTTAACTGCCTCCAATCTCCTCTCCTCATCTACCCCAGCTGGCAACAATAAATTTCACCCGATGACTGCCATAGATCTACATGTGTTTATCCCATTGCATAGAAAAACTCAGCTTTTGTCTTTGGGGATCTGTAGACCTCAGCACTAAGTGAACATCCTTCACATTCTTCTAAGATTTAAAATCTGGGAGGCAAATTATTTTTGACTGGCCATTTTGCCAACAAAGACAAGGTTGCAGAATATTGCTATTATTCACTGCCTATTACTCAGATAATTCATTGACCCATGAAAAAACTAGCCTCCAGCTTTTAGTAGTTTCTGGAATTTATCATCTTCCTCTTCTTCCTCATCCTCCTCCCTTCAACTAATTATTAATATATTATGGTCCACTCTTCAGTATCTACTGATGATCATGATGATGTTAAAACATATATGTGACATATTGCATATTTCTGAGCTCTTTTTTATATATTACTTAAACCCAACAAAAATTTTGGAGGCAAGTATTAAGGCTTGGTTTACATGGATGGAGCTGAAAAATATTCTTCTTAGTAAAGTATCTCAGGAATGGAAAAAAAAAAATCCAATGTACTCAGTACTACTACAAAATCAATTTATAATCACTCACACTTTCATATGAGAGACAAATCACAACTGTAGCCCAGGATGAAGGAGGGAAGGGGATGGGGAGGAGAAGATGGGAAGGGAGGCAGGTGGTCCATTACAGGGAGGGTTAATGGTGCAACCACACCTATGGAGCATATTGCAAGGGTACAAGTCAAATCTATCAAGTATAGAACACAAATGTCTTAACATCGTGATTAAGTAAATGAGGTGAAAGCTATGTTAATTAGTAGGATGTAAGCACTCCAATTTGTACAAATAACACTTCAAATCCTACAAAGGCATGAATGTATTCATGATCTATGTATATATCACTTAATAAAAAATTAAATTAAATTAAAAAAAGACTATGTAAAAAGCTATACGAGAACTAAGTAGCTTAGATAATCTGACTTCAGCTTTAAAGTCCTTTTCACTACCTCTACTTTATGGTTTAAAAGAAAATCAACTTAGCCAGGGGCATTAGACTAAAGGAATTGAAGGTTTATGTTTATTTGGCAAAATCATGAAAGGTGGAATTAGGAATACTTTTACCCCCCAAAATCTTCAGCAAAATAAGTTTTGTCTTTGAATTTGATTCAATTATATCTTTAGAAGAGAGAAAATTAATGTAACTACCTATTTCAATAAAGAGAAGACACAGACACATATTTTAAAAGTTTGAAAGTGTTATATGCTATACTACATGTTTAAATAGTTTTAAATAAATTATTTTATATTTGTTGTTTTTCATATTCACCATTAATGTACTGTTGGAGCAGATTTTATTTTAGGAACTTTATTAAACACATATACTAAAAATTATGGCCTCTGTAATCATTATATAATTTGTCTTGAAAAGCATTACTTTCAATGACATTTTTCTTTGCCTGTGAATAAAAATGGTTCTTTTGCTTGGTTCTTAATCTATAAACTTGAGATTCTTTAAGTGCTAGTGTCCACACAAGGCCATAGAATCTTTTTTATTCCCAGGATTATTTATTCACACAGGTATATTGTGGTACATAACTACTAATTCTTGACTTAATTATAGCACCATTCATTGGGAAACAATTTTGCTTTTTGCTAAGTTATTTCTAACTGCTAACAAAATTCTTCGAAGTCTTTTCATGTAAATAAAACTACAGAATAATTTCCACAAAACATTGCTTTCTTCTAACCAGTGCTGAAACTTGGCAGTTTACTACCCTCAATATGGATACATTTTGGCAAATGTGAACAGCCGAGACCTTGTTTGTTCCTATTCTCACTGAATAGAAGTGGGCTAAGATGAAATAGAGAATTTTTTTTATTTATCTTGTGAAAAAGAAATTCAAAGAGTCAAATGTAATTCAAAATACACGTGAGCATAATCAGAGTGAGTGTGAACAGCCACTGTGTTGCAACATCAGAGATTTGGAGACAGCTTACACCACCCCTTCTGCTGTTCTAAATCTCACTCACAGAGTCCAGATCTCAATTTACAGAAGAGAGAGATTGGAGGCCTCACAAGTATGAGGTTGATGGGTAAGAATATTAATGTGATATTTAGACTTTTTTTTTCTTTCGTGACCGAGATATCCCCTAACCCAAGTAACATCATGGACTTATCTGATTTCTGTGTCACCTAACATTTTAGGGCCACTTTAATAAATTCCCTTATCCTTAGAGAAGTATGAAAATTAGGAAAAAGCACCTTCTGCTTTCTGAACATATTTATACAAGATGATAAAATTAAAAATAACTTTGAATGCAGTTGTAAATGAAAGATTAGATACTGCTAAGGCATGGCAACAGAGCAGCATAGGGCTCAGAGTGGAAGTTTTAATATACATTGTGAAAACTATAGGAAATGAAATTGTACTGCACAGGGTAGTCAGGCTAAATGACTCAATTTTAACCTCACTTGCCACCAAAACAACAGAAGTAGATAACTGTGTGAGATAATGACTATGTTAATTTGCCTCTTTATAGCAAACTTTTTACTATCTATGTGTATCCCATAACAATATGGGATAAAATATATTTTAATAAAATCTTTAAAATAAAATATATTTTAAAACATATATAATCTTATATTATGTAATTCCATTAGGTCTTTTACTAGTCTCCTTGCTCTTACTGTGTAAAAACAAAAACAGGGCCGGGTGCAGTGGCTCACACCTGTAAGTAATCCAATTCTAACGCTGTGGGAGGGAGAATCTCGAGCTCAGGAGTTTGAGACCAGTCTCAGCAGGAGTGTTACTCTGTCTCTACTAAAAATAGAAAAAGTAACTGGGCATCATGGGAGGCACCTGTAGTCCAGCTACTCTGGAAGCTGAGGCAAGAGGATTCTCAAGACCCAGAGTTGAGGTTGCTGTGAGCTGTTACATCACAGCACTTTACACAGGGCAACAGAGTGAGATTATCTCACAAAACAAAACAAAACAAAACACTTCTGCATTTAGACCCATTACCACAATCATGTATTCAAGAACTCTATTCATGAATAAATGGAATAAGACACAGAAGAGAATCCCCTAAGACTATATCCACTGGTGAAATAATTGCAAACAAAAACATTTTAAAGGGCGGCTCCTGTGGCTCAGCGAGCAGGGCGCCGGCCCCATATACCGAAGGTGGCGGGTTCAAGCCCGGCCTCGGCCGAACTGCAAAACAAAAAAATAACCGGGCGCTGTGGCAGGCGCCTGTAGTCCCAGCTACTCGGGAGGCTGAGGCAAGAGAATCGCTTAAG
>CAUYON010044694.1:0-19343 GCA_963573935.1 Arctocebus calabarensis
CGGGTGCCTGTAGTCCCAGCTACTTCGGAGGCAGAGGCAAGAGACTCACTTGAACTCAGGAATTGGAGGTTGCTGTGAGCTGTGATGCCACAACACTCTATCCAGGGTGACAGCTTGAGACTCTGTCTCAAAAAAAAAGAAATCTGAATGTTCCTACACTTAGGAATTTCCACCTCTGGGTCTCTATTCTGCCTAGCAGAAGAGTAAAGAAATTTTGGCTGTAGATGCCCTATGCCCACAGACTATCCCTCCTTCTTTGTTTCCCTGAAAGACTAGAGATTCCCAGGCCCCTTCTCCACCATGAGCCAGAGTGCTAGCTCATCCCAAGCAGCCTGGTGGGACTGAGCCACACCCAGACACCAGAATGGTGAAGGAGCTTTGGTTCCTACCTAGACTCCCAACCACAAAAAAGCATGAGTTATAGAGGCCACTTTCTCTGACATCATAGCTGGCTGGATCCTAAGCTGGCCATGGGAGAAAAGGCAAAAAGGCTCAACCTCCCACTGTGTGTCTGGTGGGAACTCTGAGGGACCTCTGAGGAACCTCTGCATTATGTGGTCAGGTGATCTGATTGTGCCTTCCCCAAGCCCCACTCTGTGGGAGGAGATTGGGGCTTGGCTTCACTGACTTTGGCAAAGTGAGGTCCTTCCTTGGCAAAGTGGGGTCCTTCCCTCCTGCTAGGGGGATCTTTCCTCGCCAGCTGGAGTGGCTCTGTTTGCCATCAGTGCCCTGTGGTCTTCTCCTGGGGGTTCAGCCCCAAGCTCCCCCATTGCCAATTTTGGGAGAGACTGGTATAGTCTCACATGACCCCACCCTTGGAAGGTCCAGAAAGTGGATGGCAGATTGTAGATTCCCCTCAATAGTGACTGAAGCATTTCCAGTGAGTAGCAGTCAGGATTTCAGCAAAAACTGTGGCTTTTAAAATTTGAGCATGGGATGACACAGGTGGGATGGGAACTTGGGCTAGGACAGTTGGGCACTTGTTGATTCTTTTTCTCCAGCCACTGCTAGGAGCTTCAGAGTTAGAAACTGTTACACTCGTGACTTTGGTGAAAACATGACACTTTAAATTGGGTTAAGGGTAGGACTGATACTTGGGCAGGGACAGTTTGGTTTGCTAACAGGAACTGCTTCTGCCTAGGAGCAACACCTGGAGAAAAAGTCCAACTTGGAGAGAGAAAGAGGGACCAGAACCCAGTGTCTCTCACATGCTGCAGAACTGAAAGGGAGCTTTTGGACTGTGTGAGAGAAGGTTCACAGGTATAAGCTATAGCTCATATGAATGGTCAGTGGTGTAAGGGAGTGGCACGCTCCATATTCTGGAGCCTCTGGATATGATCTCACCCCACCAGTTATAGTTTCCAAACAGGTCTCTGAGGGTGCTGCCTAAGGGACCCAATTAGGTTATCTCTCAATAACTATTTAGGGACAACCTAACAATCCAACTTAATAAGTATAATAAATACATATATAAATGAATTGAAAATATACATGGGGAAGAATCAACATAAAACCCTTGCAACATAAAAGGTCAGAGCAAGTTAACCCCACCAGGAGATTACAAGGAAGATACAGATGAAAATAGCATTCACAGAGAAACTGTTGAAATAACAAAAATAGAATTCAAAATATGGATAGCAAATAAGGTAAATGGAATTGAGAAGATGGAAAAGAAATCTAAAAAGAAGGCCATTGGGTGGCACCTGTGGCTCAGTTAGTGGGGCGCTGGCCCTATATACTGAGGGTGGCGGGTTCAAACCCACCCCCGGCCAAACTGCAACAAAAAATACCCAGGCGTTGTGGCGGGCACCTGTAGTCCTAACTACGCAGGAGGCTGAGGCAAGAGCATCACCTAAGCCCAGGAGTTAGAGGTTGCTGTAAACTGTGATGCCATGGCACTCTACCAAGGGTGACAAACTGAAACTCTGTCTCTAAAAAAGAATTTAGTGAAATTAAAGACAAAGTCATCAAAATCTGAACATAATTAGGATGAATACAGCGGAGTTTAAGGAATTGAAAGGCATTCAAGGATGTTTAAAACACAGTAGCAAGTCTCGGCAATACAGTAGAATAGAGACAGGAAAGAATCTTAAAAATCTAAGTTTAGACTTTTGAAATAATCATTCAAGAAGAGAGTGAAAGTAATGATATCTCTGACAGAGAGAGAGCTAGGACTGGAACAGGTGCACAAATATTTGAATCACAGAGATTCCCGAAGAAGGAGAGAGTCCTAAAAGCATGGAAGTTATATTTCAAGACACCAGGGTGGTGAATTTTTCAAGCATTACAAGAGACCTAGAAATTCAGATACTAAATAGTTTTGGAACCCTAGCATGAATCAATTCAAGCAAAGCATAGACATATTGTAATTAACTTGGCCAAAGTAAAATAAAAGAGAAAATTCTCCAAGTGGCCAAGTGCAAACAATTACTTACCTACAAGGGAAAAAACTGTCAGGTGGCAACAGACTTTTCAGCTGAAACTTTTCAAGCCAGAAGAGGGTGGTCATCTACTGTTAACCTTCTTAAACAAAACAATTTTCAGCCCAGAATTTTGTATCTTAGTAAGTTAAGTTTCATATTTGATAAAGAAATCAAATATTTTACTGACATCAAAACATTGAGGAAATTTGCCAAAAGACCAGCTCTGCAGGAAGTACTCAGGCCTGTTCTTCACACTGACCATCACAATGGATGACCATCAAAGTGAAGACACCCAGAAACTAAAGGACAAAGGCTAGCTTTCACAATGGTACAAATGCTAAAACTAAGCAATAGATTTTCACAAAACATGCTGAACAGAAAACTCTACCATACTTATCTATTCTTTCAACAAATGTGAATGGGCTAAATTCCCCACTGAAGAGGTACAGGCTGAATGACTGGATAATAAAGCACAAGCCAACTATATAATGTGTTCAGGAAACCCATCTAACTTCTAAGGACTAAACAAGACTCAGGGTGAAGTGTTGGGAAGCAATAAGTTGGGCATATGCAAATCAGAAGAAAGCAGGGATTACAATCTTATTTGAAGATACAGTGGGATTTAAACCAAGTAAAATAAAGACAGACAAAGATGGACACTATACACTAGTCAAGGGAACAATACAACAAGAAGATGTTTCAATCCTAAGGACCCAACTTAAATGCTCCCAGGTATATAAAATGAACCCTAACTGGCTTGAACAATTTGATATCCTACAACACCACAGTAACTTGGAGCTTCATTACCCCACAAAAAGAACTGTACAGATCCTCCACTCAGAAACTAAACAAAGAAGCAATGGACTTAAACAATGTTAGAACAAATAGGCTTAACAGACAAATACAGAATATTTTATATTAGTAAAATTGAGTATACATTCTTTTCATCAGCCCATAGATTATTCTCCAAAATTTGAATTCTCCATGGATTATGCCCCCAAATTGGGAAACCTGGAGGAAATGGACCAATAGCTGGAGTCTCAACAACTTCTTAAACTCAAGAAAGAATTAGAAATTTTGAACAGACCAATATCAAGCATGGAAATTGCAACAATTAAAAATATTCCAAAAAAGAAAAGTCCTGGACCAGATGGTTTCACATGAAAATTCTACCAAACCTTCAAAGAGGAGTTCACAACTACATTGTGGACCTTATTTCAAACATAAGGAAAGGAAGTACTTGGCCCAACATGTTCTCTGAAGCAAATATCACTCTGATATCAACACCAGGAAAAAAATGAAAGTAAAACAAAGACCAATATCATTAATGAATATTGATGCAAAAATATTAAAGAAGATCCTAGCAAACAGAACAGCTACATATTACACAAATTATACATCATGATCAGGTGGGCTTTATCCCAGGGATGCAAGGTTGGTTTAACATATACAAATTCACAAATGTAATTCACCACATAAATGGAAGTGAAAAAAAAGACCATATGATCCTCTCAATAGGTGCAGAAAAAGCATTCAACAAAATTCAGCATCCTTTTCTGATAAGAACACTTTAATTTTTTTTATTTATTTTATTTTTATTTATTTATTTTTTTTGAGACAGAGCCTCAAGCTGTCACTCTGGATAGAGTGCTGTGGCATCACAGCTCACAGCAACCTCCAATTCCTGGGCTCAAGCAAGTCTCCTGCTTCTGCTTCCCAAGTAGCTGGGACTACAGGTGCCCACCACAACGCCTGGCCATTTTTTGGTTGCAGCCGTCATTGATGTTTGGCAAGCCCAGGCTGAATTCGAACCCACCAGCTCAGGTGTATGTGGCTGGCACCTTAGCCCATCGAGCCACAGGTGCCGAGCTGAGAACAATTTAGAAAATAGGCATACATGAGACATTTCTTAAACTGACTGAGGCCATCTATAACAAACCACAGCCAGAATCATAATAAATGGAGTAAAATGAAAGCATTTCCACCTAGACCTGGAGCCAGACAAAGATGCTCACTCTTGCCACTACTATTCAATATAGTGCTGAAAGTTCCAGCCAATGCAATCAGGCAACAGGAGATCAAAGGTATTCAAATGGGGACAGAGGAGGTCAAACTGTCATTCTTTGTGAATGATATAAACTCATACTTAGAAAAACCCAAGGAGTCAACCTCAAGGCTCCTGGAAGTAATCAAGAAATAGAGTAATGTCTTGGGATATAAAATCAATGTCCACCAAGGACTTCATACATGCCTACACAGTCATGCTGAGAATGTAACCAAAGACTCAATACCCTTCACACTAACATCAAAGGAAACGAAATATCTGAATAACTACTCAGATGTGAAAGATCTCTACAGAGAGAACTACAAAATGCTGAGGAAAGAAATAGCAGAGAGATTAACAAAGTCATATTTATGGCTCAAAAGCAGCAACATTGTTAAAATGTCCATACTGCCCAAAGGGATCTTTAGATTTAATGAAATCTACATTAAAGAACCAGTGTCATAGGGTAGTACCTGTGGCTCAGTGGGTAGGGTGCTGACCCCATATACCAAAGTGGGTTCACACCTGGTCCCAGCCAGCTAAAACAGCAATGATAGCTGCAACAAACAAACAAACAAACACATATATAAAAAGAAGCAATACTAATAGCATGACCCCAGCCCTGGGTGGCACCTGTGGCTCAGTGAGTAGGGCAATGGCCCCATATACTGAGGGTGAAGGGTTCGATCCCCACCCTGGCCAAACTGCAACCAAAAAAAAAAAAATGCAGACAAAAGAACCAGTGTCATACTTTGAAGAACTTGAGAAAAATAGTACTTTGTTTTGTATGAAACCAGAAAAAATCCTGAATATCCAAAGCAATTCTGAGAAATAAAAACATATCTGGAGGTATCATATTACCACACTTCAGGTTATGCTACAAGTCTACAGTGTTCACAACAGCATGGTACTGGCACAAAAACAGAGATATAGATCTATGGAATAGAATAGGGAACCTTGAGTTGAACCTAGCCATATATCACCATCTGATCTTTAATAAACCAAACAAAAGCACAGACTGGGCAAAATAATCACTATTTAATAAATTGTACTAGGAAAATGGGTTAGCCAGAAGTAGAAGACTGACACTGTACTGCACCTCTTACCACTCACAAAAAATTGACACTCCCTGGATGAAAGATTTAAAATTAAGACATGAATGAAAATGATGGGGAATGAAAATTCTAGAATAAAGTGTGGGGAAAATCCTTGAAAATACCAGCCTGGGAAAAGATTTTGTTTTTTTAATTAAATCATAGCTGTGTACATTAATGAAATTATGAGGTACAATGTGCTGGTTTTACATACAATTTGAAATAGTTTCATCAAACTGGTTAACATAGCCTTCACTGCATTTTCTTAGTTATTGTGTTGAGACATTTGTATTCTACACTTAGTAGATTTAACTCTTGTAAAATGCACCATACTTGTGGTCCCACCAATTACCCTCCCTCCACCAATCCCACCTCCTCTCCTCCCCTCCGTGCTGGGAAAAGATTTCATGATGAGCTCTCCCTTTGACATTACAGTAACACAAAAAATAAATAAATGGGACACGATCAAGCTAAAAAGCTTCTGCACAGCTAAGGGTACTTCAACTAAACAGACAACCTCAGAATTGAAGAGGATATTTGTAAGCTACAAATCTGACAAAAGGTTGTTAACTAGATCTACAGAGAAGTTAAACTAATTAATAAGGAAAGAGCAAAAAACCCCATTTATCTGTGGGCAAGGGACATGAACAGAACCTTTTCTGAAGAAAACAAATGAAAGGCCAGTGCAGGGATAACAGCAAAACCTATTACAAAACGTATTACTTTTCCCCTTGATCTTGGCTCACTGAAAGATTAATTTACAATTATGGTAGATTAATAACAGAAAGGGTTATTCCCAAATACCATGCACATGGGGGGAACCACAAGAATGAGTACCCACAGTTTCAGTGATGGTTGGGTGACTTTATTTATTTATTTATTTTTGAGACAGAATCTCACCATGTTGCCCTTGGTAGAATGCTGTGGCATCACAGCTCACAGCAACCTCCAACTCCTGGGCTTAAATGATTCTATTGCCTTAGCCTCCCAAGTAGCTGGGACTGTAAACACCCACCACAATGCCTGGCTATTTTTTTGTTGTAGTTGTCATTATTGTTTTTTTAGCAGGCCTGGACTGGGCTGGAACTCACCAGCCTCGGTGTATGTGGCTGGCATCCTAACCACTGAGCTATGGGCGCCAAGCCAGTTGGTGACTTTTAAAGATGCTTTCTGGAAAGGAGGAGGGGGAGAAACTGGAAAGTATACCATTAGGCAAGTGGCTGCTAGCTGGGGAGAGTGTAGATGGGTGCAAACAGATTGATTTGTAAATTAACCTGAGAGACAGGTCTCCTGCTTCAAATGACCTTGGAGCTAGATCTATTAGCATGTGATAAGGAGGCCAGCAGTAAACCAGGTTACTCTGGTTTCATTGAGAGGCCAGGGCTTTCTGATCAAAAATAGTCTTTTAATTTAAAATATTCTTTATATCAAGGAATCACATTTTGAGGTAAAATTTCCTTAGCTCCTTCATTACACTCATCTGGAACTTCCCTAGAAATTTCACACATTAAGAGCTGAGTTGGTAAGTGTGAACAGTGAGTGCAGGTTAGTAATTTAGTAATAAGATGTTTGAAAAGGGATATGAGAATATAAATTAGACAAGAATGAATAAGCAGAAAAGAACAAATCTAAACACATTTCCCTACATTTCATTAAACCAATTTTCTTGGGAATAGGTTAGTAAAAGAGTTCTATCTCAGTGTTGTGGATGCATGGATCACATTTTTGTTCTCTCACTTTCCCAAAGTTCAAAGTCTAATTAAGACAAGTCACAGGAGGAATTCCTCAGACTTCAGCTGTGCATTCATTAGCCAGTTCCCAGTATGTGGCTAGGGTAGGGTATGTTACTTTGCAGGGGTTGGCTGGACTTATTTTTGTTTCTCACAACTCTCTTTACCTGTTGTGATGGATCTAGGTGAGGATTCTTTCATCTTTGCTGCTGTGAGTGTGGTCTGGATGATGGTGTAGAGTTCTTTCTACCTTGGTTTGAGGGGGACTGGTTCTGATCTTTGATCTAAACTTGATCTTTTTGAGAGAAAGTGTGTACAGACACAAAAGACTAAACAGAACACAGTTAATTACTGAAGTGGAGATCTTCTTTGATTCTCTTCTCAGGGGTTCTAACTGCCTATTCAATTCAGTCTCTCCCAGTTCTTTTAGGAGTCTCTAAAAGACTCCTACAGACAGTTAAATTGCAACAAGGTGAGTACTTTAATTTTTAGAAAGGGTACATTTAATATTGAACAAGACCAGTGGCAAGGCCTGTACCCCACTAAACTTTGCTTCTTAGCAAGGAGAATGGAGAAGTATTTCTCCAGAAGTTTCTTAATTTTCTTTCTTTCTTCTTCTTCTTCTTCTTTTTTTTTTTTTGTTTATCCTAAGTGCATGCCTCATGCATACAGCCTTTATGATCAACCTAGGAGTTTTACACAGTAAGCTTTGATATTCAATGAGGCATGAGTTGTTCAACCAATGGTGTCCTTTGATGTTCATAACAGTGACCACTGTGTACGGTTTCTAGACTCTGGAGTTTTTTCTTAAAGTTAACTTATTAGCCTCTTGTACAGTGTTCATCTGGCTTCTGTATGACCTTAGCCACCTTACATGTGTTTGTGGCTTTCTGGCTTTCTATACTGACAGGGATGAAGTCAAGGTGGGCCTATGGTAAGAGAATGAAACCTTTTAGCAGTCACTTATAAATATCTACAAGTTCTGGATTGCAAGGTTGAGGTTTACATAATCAGAACATTTTGCAGTCTTAGCACAGTTCTTAACATAATACCCAGTTTTAAGAGTTTTTACAGAAATGATATAAAGTTCTGGGCAATTTAAGTGAATATTTAGGTTCCAATTTTTTTTTTGAGGTATCTATATACACATAGCAGATGACATTTAATACTGCATAAATTTTTCACATGCCCCTAACAGGTGACCTTTGTTGAGTTTTAAGGCTTCAGAGCAAATATAACTACTATATATAATTCTATATTCTTTGGCCAATCTCTCAGTCTCATTTAACAGATCAGTTATTAAAACAGCTATATCTTATTTTATCAGTTGTCATTGCAGACAAGGCTGAAATCTAATACAAGTGGGCCACAGTTTTCTTCTTTTTCAACTATTTTTCTTTTTCTGATTTCTCACTTTGCTAAAAAATAAATTATAGCAGAATTAATTTAAGTGCCAAAATAAACTGTACTTTCATTATACTGAGTCTGATTATTTGCATAAAGTGCAGTAATAATAATTATTAGCCATCTTCTCTTCCTTTTAAAATTGATTTTGCTAGAACCTTTTATGAGGAATCTCAGGTTAGATCTGAAAGCCTTCTACAAGCCTAGGATTCTTTTGTGCCATTAGAAATCTTGTATGCATTGGGTAAATTCTTCTTCTCTTATGGTCCCCAAGCACATTGTGATTTTCAGACCTGTCATAAAGGGACATCCTTTACTTACTGAAGATCAAAAAATGTTATTGGTGAGGTATTTGGCCAATCTTTTCAATGGGCTTTTTTAATTGGCCTTATAAAGTCAACCTTAATTCCTTAACATAGTCTGGACATCTCTGAAAATGCTATTCCAGTCAAAGCCTAGGTAAAATAACCAGTGTCTTCATTAAGTTCTTTAGAACAGTATTGAACTCATGCAAATAACTGTATTGTTAAAAATTAAGAATACTTACAAATGGTTTTCAAATTCCAGAGAAATCAAGGAGAGAGAAAAAATAAATGTTTTAAATTTTGCTCATAAATATATACATTGCTGAAAGCTACAAATAGCTTAAAAGATAGAAAATGGTTTTCTTGACTTCTGGAAAACAGAACACAGAATCAGCAATGTTTCAAACAAAAAGTTACAACAAATCAGCTTGGAACAGATTTCTGTTCTGTTTGAAGTTAGGTTAGCAATATTCATAGACATGTTAGCTTTCTGATTAAGTCCTAGAAGTTTGTCTAATGGTATTTAATATCCAAAGTCATAGCCAGTTATAAAAACACTTTCTGAGATGAATTAAAGTTATTACTGACAATATACACTAAGACAGACCAGTATTTTATAATATTGGAATATACATATAAACAATTCACAAAAATTGGCTCGGCACCTGTGGCTCAACGGGCTAAGGCGCCAGCCACGTATACCTGAGCTGGAAGGTTCAAATCCAGCCTGGGCCCGCCAAACAACAATGGTGGCTGCAACCAAAAAATGGCAGGCCCCTGTGGTCCCAGCTACTTGGGAGGCAGAGGCAAGAGACTCTCTTGAGCCCAGGAGTTGGTGGTTGCTGTGAGCTGTGATGCCAGAGCACTCTACTTAGGGTGACAACTTGTCTCAAAAAAAAAAAAAATTCACAAAAATTAACCAGTATTTCATATTTGACAACATCTCCTATACATTTTTAACATACTAAATAAGCCTAATATGTCTTTCTCAGACTTTCAGTGGTCTTAATATTTCAAAAAGATCAAATTTAGATTTTTGATTTTGGAAGGTTTGTTAAATATCAAAGGCTTAAAACAACTGTTCTAACAAGATTACAAGCCAAAAGATTCTAAAGGCAATACATAGTCAACTGGGTCACATGTAAATTCCTTTACAAATTTCCTTTTATGAGCTTCATTTAACCTGCAGAATCTACAAACATTCTAAACCTCTATTTATTTATTTATTATTATTTTTTTGCCCTGCCTTTCATGTTCCTAAATAACCATTCTGTTTCAGGACAAAATTTACCACAGAAGATTTTTTTTTCTTACACAATGACATTTTCCTTCCTGTCTAATTTTTTTTACTCTTAAAAGAAACCACCACCCACAAAACAGGATCACAGTTTACTATGAAGTTAACTATTCACTTGGCTGTACTGATAATTGGAAGGTTTAAAAGGCAAAAGTATTTCTTTTTTTTTTTTTTAAGAAGGATTCAGTTTCTCAAACAATATAAACAACTAAATTATTACATTTTACAAATGAGAGACATTTTGTTGAACATAAATTTGATACAGTTTTTTTGTCCACTCAAAGATGGACAGGGACTCCCCATTTGTTGGAAGGGGGCACAAACAGGCTACCCTCTCTAGGCTACACCTCCCAGACTCTAGCAAGGTTATGAAAAAAGCTGCCTGAAACAGGGTGGTTCTACCTTGAGTAGGGAACACACATCTGAATCCTTTCCCCTGAAGGGGGGGGATCTAAAAACCTCGCCCCAATGGAAGGACTGCACTTATTTATTTGTCAATATACTCATCAAGTTTATAAAGATGATTTTCATCTACAAAATTTGGGCTAAAATTTCCCTTATGGCCAATATTTACTTCTAGACAATGGACCCATTAGGGAGACCTCCTCCCTGTCAGAGGAGAGTGCTCTCCACTTCTTCTGCCTGCCCCTCTGTTCAGCACAATCTCATTTTATCATTGATCTGTGTCTTGTGGACTCAGTTTTCAAATCCTCGAGACTAAGGACTTACTGAAGAAAAAAAGAAATTCCGGTAATAAAACTACAACACAGGCATCTTTTCTGATGGCTTTTCATTGTCCCCTGAAGTCTCACATAGCTACATTGTATCAAAGATGGCCCCAAAGACAAGAACTGTGTCTTTAATTCATTTGCTAGGCACAGAGTTTAAGGCAGAAAGCAGGAAACCAGAACATTCAGTTTCTCTTAGAATAGCTAGGGAGCAAAGTTGGAGCAGAGAAGAAGAGACCACGTGGGCCCTGTAATTGGTGACCTAAGTATGGGATACATGCTCTTAGGCCTCACAGGATTCAGTAACTTACAATCAAGAACATAAGCTTTCAGTAAAATTCAGCAAATTTAGAAATATTATGGAGATAGCAGTTTTATAATCTTTGAACATTTGAACTTTAATAATAGGTTTAAAATTAATTTTACCTCAAGAGATACCACAGTCACCTGAAGAATAAGGCATTTGAGTTATTCTCATTCACAAAAATTTCTTTTTTTTTTTCACAAAAATTTCTTAATCTTTCTGGAGATATAGCACATAGTCTCTTGTAAACCCTTTCTTAAAACACTTCAGCGTAGCTCCCAACTGGGTGGGCTTCCCATGTGTGGTTTTTATTTCCTTCCCTCAGACAAATCACATCAAAGATGGGGTAAACAGGGCCGCAGATAGGGTAAAAACAAGGATATGGACAGGGGCCAGTCACACTATTGTTTTATCTTGGGAAGGGGGAGCCAGGGCCCTGCCTATTGTCCAAAAAATCTTCTGAGGGATCAGGGACAGGTAATTGAGGATAAAGAGGTGTGTAAGTTGGAGGGGGATTTAAGGTGGAGATAGGTCTTAACTTTTGTTCTAATTCAGATTTCTGCTCTTTGTTTGTTTGTTTGTTTTTTAGGGGAGTTTTTATGGCTAGCCACAACACTGATGTTTGTTTTTCTTTCTATATGATCTTCATATAAGTATAAATAAGGCAATTTCTTAGGATGAGAACTCTCTAAAATTTTCTTTAAGTTAAGGAGTTTTTCTTTCTGAAAGGATCCATCTTGTGGCCATTTATAGTTGGAATTTTCTATGGTATCTTTGTTCTAAAAACAACTTAATTCAATGCCTCTTTATAAGGCCCAATGCCTCTTCATAGAAAAGACCATTTCCAAAATCCTCCAAAATTCACTCTCAGAGATAGATTTAAGTTAGAATAGACAATGATAAAAATCTTACTCCTCAGAGCTTGACACATTCAATACACAGCATGCTGCTTAGAATCTTATGTATCCTAGACTCCCAGTCTTTCCAGATCAGCTGCTTGACATGTCCCTGAGAAGACAAAACACACCCTCTAGATGGCGGAGACTGAGAAGTGAGGTCCCACTCAGTCACAAAGTCAAGCTCAGAGATGTAAACAGGATGAGAAGGAAACCTCATACAAGACAAAAGCAAGTGATAACAACAATAAGAATAAAAGCTATTTCTGGGAGGAGATAGAATCAAACAATATGAATATTCATACACCACAAAGTACCTAAATATATATTGACATCAGAGTTATTTTACAAGACAATCACCAACCAAAAGGGGGGCACTCAACTGGCATAAACCTCACAGAACACCAAGGCTTGTACAAAAGGACTTGATTGGTGGGGGATGCTGCAGAGCAGCATTAAGGAGGAGGGGAGAGAGCGAGAGAGAAATGAGGGAAGAGAGGAAAAGAGAGAAGCTAGAGAGAGAGACACACACATGAGACACATGGGGGGAGAGGGGAGAGAGAGAGAAGAAAGAGAAAGAGCAAAAGACAAGGGCACCTGATATAGGCTCAGTTAAGGGAGGGGATGGGATAGTAGAACAGCCAATAAGGTGTTACTGCTCTGGCACGAGTAGGGGGCAGGCCATAAGTTTGACCTTTTCAGTGGGGATAGGGAGATGAAGTTTTGCAATTATCTAACATTCCTCCCTTCTTGATATGTTAAAAATAGAGGGTTGGCCTTGGGATAGGGGACATTGAGTTCTCTCTTCTGTAGCTTCTTCCTGCTGAGAGGGGCACATAGTCTTTAATTGGCCAACTAGAGGGTGATTATGATTTTTCATTGGGACGATGTAAGCAGTGGCTGTTTAGAAGTGGTGTTTAGGAAAGTCTTATGGCCTCGAGTAGAATGTAGTCTATTCATGAAGAATAGTTTCTTGTTGCACTAGAAGCGTGTCTAGTGTTTGAAGGCAGTCATGAGTAGGTGACAAGTCAGAGGGAGTAGGTAAGAGGGATGTAGGATTTAGTGTGGGATATGTGCTAAAAAATAATGATGGGTTAGATAAGAAAGAGGTTTGAAGATTAAGAATATGGAATGGTGATAGAGTTTGAAGATTTTTGTATATTAAAAGATTGGATAGAGAATGAGGGAATAGGACAGTAGTAGGGGAACCGAAAGTGAGTTTCTTTGATTTTTGTATTAGAGTAACGGAAGCTGCTAACGCCTTGAGACAAGGGGCCTAACTTTGAACAGTGTGATTTAACTGTTTTGAGAAATAGGTAACTGGAGTAAAGGTGGGACTTAGCTGATGTTTAAGAGTAAACTCACAGTTTTCAGTGACATATAGGAGGAATTGGTAAGAAAGATCAGGAAGTGGAGGGCTGGAACTTCTAGTAAAGAACGTTGTAGAGATTTAAAAGAAGTGGAAATGGAGGTTAGGAGAAGTTTACGAGGGTCACTTGGAGTAAGGAGTATTATATAAAGGAGAAGTTAGAAGAGAAAAGTTGGGAATTTATGCTCTGAGGTATTTAGCTAATTTTAAAAGGAAAGGAGTTCTTGTTTTGTGGTGGGTAGGGGAAAGTCGCGAAGAAGGCTTTTTTATCTGTGGTAATAGCTTTGAAGTCTGGAGATGAAAGGACATTAAGGTGACTTTTTGTTGAAATAATTGAATTTTCGAGGGAGAGATTCTATATCTCTTAATTGTAAGGAAATTAAGGAGGGAACAGGTATTGTATTTAGACTTATGTAAGGTGGGATTATAGAGTAGGAGGTTATCAACATACTGAACTAAGTTTGAATGAGAGGGATCATAGGACTGGAGATCTCGTAATAATATCTGGCTAAATAAGTGGAGGCTGTCACGAAATCCCTGGGGGAATACAGTTTAAATAAGTTGGAAAGACGTTTGAGAGGTTGGGTCACTCTATTTGAAGGCAAATAGGTTTTTGGCATTTAGTGTGTAGTTTAACAAGAATTGGAGAGTAGGAGGCAATTGAGGGGGTTTTAGTATTTTAAACCTTAGGATTTACTTGTTCTGGTGGAATGGGTCAGGGTGATGGGTCTTTGATAGTTTGGGAAAGGACGAGGCAGAGTGAGGCAGAAGGAGATAGGTCAGCATCTATTAATTAAAATTAAAAGTGAGGGTGGTACCTAATTTGGAAAGCGTGTCACGTCCCAGAAGGGGAACTGGACAGGAAGGCAATTTTAAAAGGAATGTATAAATAAGAAATTGCCAATTATGTAGTGTAAAAAAGGAGTTTGACATGGATGGTGGGAAAAACCTTTTACCCCAACAATAGAGAATGGGCTACAGAGAGGTAGGACCACTGACCTTTTTTTAGAATCTGAAAAGTTCTTTTTGTGTGTTTAAAAGAAAGGTGATCATTTTTACCTGTCACCATCAGGGTTATCCTTTGGCTATGTAGAGATGATCTTCATCAGGTGAGAGAAGCCAGGTCTCATCAGTCTTCAAAAGAGGCAAACTTTAACAAGTCTGCTGGAGATGCCATGGTCGGCTGGCCCTATGGCCTCTGTGGGCCAAGGGGCAGTCAGCTTTCCAATGGCCCTTTTTTTTGTAGAGAAGGCATCGCCCTGGTGGGGGCTTAGGATTGGGGTAACATTGTACCCAGTGGTCTTCACTGTATTTGTAGTATGGTCCAAGTGGTTATGAAGCAGCCTTTGGTTCTTGACTTAGGCAGGTTAGAAATGATGGCCTTAGTCATATTGTAATGTTTATTTTAAAGGCTGTGTTTAAGATCACAGCCTGGGGTATCAGGGGTCCATGCTCCAAGCGCTTTAGCTTAAGTTCGATGTCGGGGTAACTTTGGTTAAAGAAATAAACTATGAGAACATTTTTCCCACTTATTGTTTTAGGATTCTTAAGAAAAGCCTTGGTAAGGTGTTGGAGGAAAACTGAAGGATTTTTAGACTTATTTTGTATGACTTTCCTTAATTTATCATAATTGATAGCCTTTTTGGTGGAAGCTCTAAGTCTGCAAAGAATACAGGTAATAAAAATGTCTTTACTTGTCTTCCCACATTATTATTATAATTTAATTTAGTTGGCAGTTAGGGACTGCGGTGTTATCTGTAGGATGCTTATTGTTTGATATATGAAATTGATCTGCTATCTCTTTCGCCTTCTCCCACACTCATTTGTGCTTGTCAGAGGTTAGGGTATTAGTTAAAATAATAAAAACATCATGTTAGGTAAGTTGATAGGATATAGAATAAATTAAAACTTTTAAATAAAATGAGGAGGATTAGAAGTAAAGGAACTTAGTCTAACTTTAAGGTGTGTGAGTTTAGCTATGGGAAAGGAATAAACAAATTGCATCATTGATTTCAGTTACTTCACAGAGCGGGGCTAGGAAGTGAGAGAGTTGAAGGTTCTTCTAATTTTGGAGACAGAAGGGAGTGGGAGTGGGTGAGGGGACTGGAGGGAAGTTAAGGATAAGTAGTGGAAGTTACTGTAGAATTATATGGAGCACATAGAGGAAGAAGGGGATAAAGAGGTCCGGAAGTGTTTCTTAGAATATTCAGAAGTGGACTGAGAGACAACAGGAAGGACTCTGAGGGCCAGTTGAAGGGGGAAGAGTTAGGAGATGAGTTTCGATTGGTTTCCAGGGAAGTAGGAGGGACAAAGGGTGGAGGCAAATGTGTGGTTGAGGGAGGAGCTGAATATGGCAGAGCCTAAAGTGGAATTACTCCATTTTGGAACCGGTGGCCATTTGCACGGTGGAGGTTTATTTGCTGGTTCAAATATGTTGGGTTTAGGGGGATAGAGAGTAGAAGAGCTTTTTGCTATAAGAATTTTGGAATTACCTGAACTTAAATTAGGCTTGATTTTAAGATAGGACAAGCTTTGAACGTGGAGGACCTCGCTCCATTTGCCAAGGTGCTTACAATAGTTATATAAGTTTTGGATTAAAGAAAAATTAAGAGAATTATGGGTTGGCTAGATACTTTTGTTGTCTACCTTGTAAAGTGGCCAAACCTGGGTAGAGAGTTTAATCCTAATTTTACCAGGTGGCATAATAAGTACCCTAAGGGGGAGTTACATGGGATAGAATAGCCTGCACCCATGGCAATTTGTTGGGGAAATAAAGCGTGAGTGAAATCACGCTAGGACCAGGACAAAGGGGGAATGTCTTCCCTGCTTTGTTGCTGGCCATGAAAATGAGGACACAATTTAGGACAGCTGTCACTAATCCCAGGCCCAGAATTGCATTTGATTATTACAAGTGGCTCAGTATTGTTATAATACCAGACAGTGACAAAAATATGACACATATCAATCCAAATGGGTATCCACTTAAAAAGGGACCTCAGTTCCACTTCACACATAATATTGTCCCAACATGAAAGCTCACCACTGGGGATCGCATCACCTTTTGTGCTAGAGGTGACTTCACCTTAGGCACTAACCCCTCATGCCAACAAAGGAATACACATGGTCTGCCCTTCCTAAGGCCTTGATACGTTTGACATAGGGGCATTATTGCTTATTTTCCTTTGATATTAGGAAATCTATTCCATTTCTGGGGTTTACTGTCTGCATAGCATATGATCCAGGTATATTCTTTGCTCTCCCCCAAAACATAGGACCCTATAACCCATGCCTAAAGGAAAGCTTATAAAGGTGATTATGCTCTAAAAAATGAATAGAGATTTTTATTTTTCACAAGAGGCAACTACCTCATGCTGGTTCATCCCTCAGCCCACTGGGGAGAAGGTGATCATTCCTGAGTGTCTCACCATAATTTCTACCATGAGTTCTTGCTCTGTTTTGTCAACTGTGACCACTCCAGCCACCCCTTCCCTAAATTACACAGAAATACACCTAACCTTTACATATACACTATAGAATTAGTAGTTCATACCTGTCAACAGCAAATTGCCCCATCCATCACCTTGACCTAACAAATATGCCAGGAAATTGTCATTAAAAATCACACTAGAGGGCCAGGTGCGGTGGCTTGTGCCTGTAATCCTTGTACTCTGGAAGGCTGATGCAGGCAGATTGCCTAAGCTCAGGAGTTTAAGACCAGCCTGAGCAAGAGTGAGACCCTGTGTCTAAAAATAGCCAGGGACTGTGGGTTTGCCTATAGTCCCAGCTCTTTGGGAGGCCAAGGCAAAAGGATTGCTTGAGCCCAAGAGTTTGAGGTTGCTATAAATTATAACCTCACGGCACTCTACCCCAGGGCAACTAACTGAGACTCTGTTTCAAAAAAAAAAAAAAATCACACTCTTTAAGTACACTTTGTAACTCCAATAAGATATTCTTAGCAATCCACAGAATGTTAGATCTGTTTTCTGTCTAATGCCATGTAGATAAGAATCTTGGCTACTTCAGGCCTACAAAAACTACTTACTTATACTAGCACTCTGTTCTTCCCTTTTACTCTCACAATAAAATATTTTCTTCACTGCTTAGAACAATTTATTTCCTACTCTCTTAAAAGTCTCCTCTACTGTACCAACCACTGAAATACCCCCACATAAGTGAGCTCAAAAACCAATGTCAAAACACCAAGGAGCCAATAATGATATAATCTCTTGTTTATTTTAATAAAATGCTGTCTTTATGCATTTTTGAGGCCCTGATCAGTTTCTCATGTTGAACAGCTGATTAAGTCCACACCCCAACCATTTCTCTTATCAGACTCACACTCACCGCCACTGTGTACCCACCCTATCACAAGTAGGCATAGCCCCAGAAAATTACTCAAATTAGCCAATCCCGAGGGATCCAGAGAAACCCAGGCAATCCCACCCCACTTACCATACATAAGCTTCCTCCCTACATCTCTGGCTTTCTGTTCCCCCATTCCTGTATTCAATCCTTGTGTAGCCCTGACTGATGGCCCTGTCTCCTTGGGAATGTAAGTGATAAAAATTCTGTTTTTCATTTATATAATTCTCATTGTCTTATGTCTTGTCATGCAATTTTTTTTTTAAATTTCAGATTAATGTATGGGTACATATGATTAGGTTAATTGTTTGCATTTGTTAGGTAAAGTCCAAGTTATAGTTGAGTTCTTCACCCAGGAGGTGTGCCATATACCCCTACATTGCACCCATTAGCTGGGAGTTTACAAAAAAATTTTAAATCTTATAAAATATCTTGATAAATAAGCCTTAATTTTATTGGGTCCAGGGTCATCGTAACTTTAGCTTCTTAGGCTACTGGGACAATTAGAGAAGAAATTATTATTTCTTATTACCATAATTGTTGAAAGCTTTTATACACACACACACATGCACACACATATTTTACTGGACCACATTTCATTTTGGTCATCATGTCTTAAAATCTTTTATGAGTTTTCATACAATAAAATTAATCCTTTGATGAAGGATACAATTCTGAGCTTTTTTTTTTTTTTACAATTCTGAATTTTGCCACTTGTATATATTTGAATAACCTCCCCCATAATTATAGTACAAAAAAGTTCCATCACCCCCCCAAAAATAGTTATGCTATCACTCTGTAGTCAGAATTTCCATCCCTACCCTTTGTAAATCTCTGATTTCTTCCCTACCACTCCTGTTTTGTTTTAATATAGAATGTCATAGAAATAGAATCTTACATTATGTAGCCATTATTTGAGACTGGCTTTTTTGAACCCATTTAAGCTTAATATCTTTCTGATAAATCCCTGCTCTATGTATTAATAGTTTGCTGCTCTTCTATTACAGAGTAGGACCAAATATCTCTCCTTAAGTAGTTGAAAATCCTCATGTTATGGGTAAATTCTGATAATTAAGAGTAACACTGAATAAATATACATGTGTATGTTTTTCTGAGGACATAAGTTATCATTTCTTATACTGGGGTCATGTGGTAAGTGTATGTTTATAGGAAACCATGAAACATTTTTGTCAGAGTTGCATTTGTATGATAATATTGGTGTTTCAACATCTCCAGTAGCATTCGGAATTGTCTTACTCCCTATTTTTTTTTTGTCATTCTAATAAATTTGTAGTTATTTCCTATATGATTTTATTTGAGTTTTTTATGTTTTTATATATACCCATGTTTATTAGGTTTCCACTTTTTGCTTTCACAAAATTAAAAA
>CAUYON010044695.1:0-10962 GCA_963573935.1 Arctocebus calabarensis
GAAACTTACTAAATGCGGAATACAAATGTCTTCATACAATAACTAAGAAAATGCCATGAAGGGTATGTTAAACAGTTTGATGAAAACATTTCAGATTGTATATGAAACCAGCACATTGTACCCCTTGATTGCATTAATGTACGCAGCTATGATTTAATAATAAAAAAAAAAGTAAAAAAAACATTATTTTGGCTTGGTGCCTATAGCTCAAGTGGCTAAGGCTCCAGCCACTTACACCAGGGCTGGCAGGTTCGAATCTGACCCGAGCCTGCCAAACAATAACAACTACAACCAAAAAATAGCCGGGTGTTGTGGTGGGTACCTGTGGTCACAACTACTTGGGAAGCTGAGGCAAGAGAATCGCTTAAGCCCAGGAGTTGGAGGTTGCTGTGAGCTGTGACGCTACAGCACTCTACCCAGGGAGGAAAAAAATTATTTTTCGTCTCAAAAAAAAACCCACATTATTTTGTTTTATGTTTCTTTTTTTAATTTTCCCTGCTTCATTTTCTTATGTATTCATTTTTTAAAAATCAAAATAACATAGTAAAATAAAAACAAATGTTTTCTACATGCTGCTAACAATTATGATGCATTCTAAATTGCCTCCTCCACTATGCTTGGGTCCAAACTGCTCTACCCACTTCCTCATTTGCATGAATAGTTATTCCAGTCAAGTAAATCAGAACATTAATTTCTTTGACTAATTCCAAGCAAACGGCACCATGCATGATGGTTCTCCAAGTACTGCATATTCTCATTAAGTCTGGCCAGGGCATAATTTCCATGAAACACCCAGGCTTATCAGCGTCACTGGCTGTGGAGTACAGAGCCAACTGCAAACAGCAAAACACCATCATGAGCTCAGGGCTGCAGGAACATGATTGGCTTAGAATCTGTGAACTGCTGGTTAAGAGTCAGCCTATGGTAAGATGCAAAAGGTAGATGGCCTCGTGAGCAGGCAGTGGCCCAGGTGGCTTTTGCACATGCCTACAGACCCACAGAGGAAAAGCCAATGAGAATAGGATTGCGTGTAGGGCAAGAGGGAGCTGTGGGGACTGGACCAACCTGAAGAGGACAGTTACCACTCACATGCTATCAACTGCTGCAGGCCCAGATCTGCCTACTTTTAAAAATGAAACATCACAGCTCGGCACCTGTAGACAGTGGTTACGGCGCCAGACACACGCACCGAGGCTGGTGGGTTTGAACCCGGCCCAGGCCAGCTAAAACAACAATGACAATTGCAACAAAAGTTGGCCGGGCGTCGTGGTGGGCACCTGTGGTCCTAGCTACTTGGGAGGCTGAGGCAGGAGAATTTCTTCAATCCAGGAGTTTGAGGTTGCTGTGAGCTGTCACATCACCGCACTCTACTGAGGGTGACACAGTGAGACTCTGTCTCAAAAAAAAAAAAGAAAGAAGGAAACATCAAATCTGGATTTTTATGTGAAATCTTTTAGTTTTTAAATGTTGGCAATTATCCAGTTGTGTCATCTGTTTTCTTTTCTTTTTCTTTTTTTTTTTTTTTTGAGCCAGAGTCTCATTCTCTTGCCCAGGGTAGAGTGTCATGGCATCTTAGCTCACAGAAACCTCAAACACTTGGGCTTGAGCAATCCTTCTGTCTCAGCCTCCTAAGTAGCTGGGACTACAGGCACCCACCACAATGCCCAGCTAGTTTTTCTATTTTTAGTAGATATGGGGTCTCACTATTGCTCAGGCTGGTCTCAAACTCCTGAGCTCAAGAGATCCTCCCATCTCGGTGGCTTGCATAGTGTTAGGATTATAGGTCTGAGCCATCGTACCAGGCCTTATTTGTTTTCTTTTTTTTGAGACACAGTCTCACTTTGTCACCTTCGGTAGAGTGCTGTGGCATCCTAGCTCAGAGCAACCTCTAAGTCTTGGGCTCAAGTGATTCTCTTGCCTCAGCCTCCCGAGTAGCTGGAACTACAGGCCACAACACCCAGCTATTTTTAGAGATGAGGTCTCAGTCTGGCTCGGGCTGGTCTTGAACTTGTGAGCTCAGGCAATCCACCCACCTAAGCCTCCCAGAGTGCTGGGATTACAGGCGTGAGCCACTGCACCCAGCCTTATATGTTTTCTTGAACACTACACAGGGTAAACAAAACAAATTTGAGGGACATGATGCGTGAGCTCACAGCTGGAAACGTCAAGCTAGTTGATAGGAAATCCAGAACACTGAGTATGAGATAACAAGTAGACACTTTTTGGAGTATCTGCCCAGCTCACAAGAAGTCTGAAAATCCCACTATCTCACCTAGGAGCGGGGCCTAGTAGCCATAGTTATACCACACGACCTGACCTCTGGGCACGTAGAAGTGGACCAGAAGTTGTCACCTGACTCAGCATGGACCAACCAGTCCAGAGCTCTCTTCCGAAACACTAGGATTGGGCTGTGCAGTCAAGACAGTCTGAGAGGCTCATGAACTGAAGTGATGGAAAGGTGAGGGCTGAGGCTGCTGCGGAGAGGGGACAGGGTGCCCACGTCCAGGAATGCTGAAACAGACAGAGGGATAGAAGAAGCGACACACAAAAATGCAATGATTTATATGCTGGAATAACCGTTATCTACCTGCGGAAAGATTGATTTAGACCTTTCTCTAACGTCATACGCAGAAATTCACTCAGAATTGATGATAATCCTAAATGGAGGAGCTAAAGTCTTTGTGACCTTGAGTTAGGCAAAGATTTCTTAGAGAAGGCACCAAAGGCACAAACAATAAAAGAAAACAACTGCCACACCAGACGTCAAGATAAGAAACTTGTATTTTAAAAGGTGCCACCAAGAAATGAGAAAGCTACAGAATGAGAGAAAATGTTTGGATGTCATAAACCCGATATATCCTATATCTGATGTATCCAAAATAGACAAAGAATGCTCACAACTCAATCATAAGAAGACAAATAACCCGATTTTAACATGAGCAAAAGATTTGAATAGCCCTTTCTCTAAAGAAGGTACAGGAATGACTCATAAACACGTGGAAAGATGGTTCTCATTATTAAACGCCAGGGGGAGGTGCATCAAAAGCACAGTGAGATGCCACTTCACACCTACTAGGAGGACTTTAGCTTAAAAAGAGGGACAAAAACACATGTTGGTGAGGATATGAAGAAATAAGAATTCTTGGGCTGCATCTTTTCACTGCACCTGTCTTACCTTAGATTGTTGGTTTTTTTTTTGGCTAGGGCTGGGTTTGAACCCGCCACCTCCAGCATATGGGGCCGGTGCCCTACTCACTGAGCCAGAGGCACCGCCCTGTTTGTTGACTTTTTAATACTTACCATTCCCAGAGGGGTAAGCTAGGTCACATGGTAACATTTTTAACCATTTGAGGAACTGCCAGAGTATTTTCCACAGTGGCTGCACCATTTTGCATTCCCACCGATAAGTATGAGGGTTATGTGTGTGGGTGTGTGTTTGTTTTTGTTGTTGTTTTCCTTTATTGGGACGAGGTATCATCCTTGCACCCAGGCTGGAGTGCAGTGGCATGATGGTTGAATTTTATGATACATAAATTATAACTTAGTAAGTTTCTTTTTTTGTTTTTGTTTTGTTAGAGACAGAGTCTCACTTTATCGCCCTCAGTGGAGTGCTGTGGCGTCACAGCTCACAGCAACCTCCAACTCCTGGGCTTAGGCGATTCTCTTGCCTCAGCCTCCCGAGTAGCTGGGACTACAGGCGTTAGTAAGTTACTTTTTGTTTTAAATTCAGTGGCTTAAGAAAGAGGCTGCCTTGGGTTCCAGATTTCTCTGTTTTAAAAATCAATTTCTCTTCCCTAGTGCTGGGAAATAAAATTGTTTATAAGATTTTTAGTGTCATTTAGATAAAAGTAAACTATAATAATTGTTTAGCAGAAGAACAGCTTTAGCCAGAACCGCGTTTTATTATTATTATTAATATTATTATTATTATTATTTTGGCCGGGGCTGGGTTTGAACCCGCCACCTCTGGTATATGGGGCTGGCGCCCTACTCACTGAGCCATAGGCACCGCCCAGAACTGTGTTTTAGATAAAGTATCTCTCATGGTTTCTCGTAAATGGGGCACAGTGTGATGTCATGGGTAGCTTCTGAATTAGTCATCAGAGGTAGGAGCAGAGAAATGACTTGGCTACATCAGACCCTTTCCGTTTATACCTCTATGACTGTCTCTTGTTTTATAATTTTAGTTTAAGATCTTAGGAGGGTGCACTTGTTTAATCGTGTGTCTGCTCCTCACAACCGTCACCCCTGGTGTGACAGGCTGTGGGATTTTTACAACTAGGTTCAGGAAAGAGAAGCAGAGGAATAATTACCGCAAAACGGCAAATGAAAGAAATATTAAAAGCCCAGCTCACTTCTCTCTTCCCCTCTGGCCTCAAAAAGCAACAAAGAAAAAGAAATGTAATATTTCCAGGACTCCATCCAACTGGGAGATTTTCCATATAGCCTCATTTAAACCTCATTGTCCTGGTGACCTCACCAAAGAAGAATCATTCCTCTGTAACCCCCATTTTAAAGACGTGGAAACAGAGGCTTCTGGAGTTTATATAAGCAGCGGAGCCCTGCATTCAATGGCGATACCAGCGTGACTGAAGAGTAAGTTTCCCTTACAGGCCCGGTGACACCCACCACCACGACCTTGGAGTGAGCTTCACATTCTCACCCCTGCGTCATCATCTTTTTCACTGTGAAGCCAGGGAAGTGAGTAAAGGTTTAGTTTATATAGAGAGTTCATGGAATTGAAAATCAGAACATCCGTGCTAACATTAGACAAGGACGTGGTGAACACAGCAGCAGGCTCCGCACTCACACAATCATCCTTTCAGGACACAATGAATAATGTTTTCTTTTTGCTCCACTTCCTTGGAGATGGAGCCTTGAGAAAGAGACTCTCAAAGACTAAAGTTATCCAGGCCCTTCCCTTCTTAAGGGAAAAAAAAAAAAGTGATTTGTGATATTGAAATAAACAAAAGAGTTGGCAGGAGAAAAAAAGAGGGGCAGTTGCGGTGTTTGTTTAACTCCTGCCTCCTCTGCTCCAGCCACCTGATAGGGGCCTGCAGCCGCACCGCTTCCCACGCCGAGCTCCGCAGCGCCCCTGCTGGCTGAGCCCTCCTGCTGGTGCTGGGCCCAGCCTGGTCTGTGAACAGGGTGCCGTATATGCAGGGCCATCGAGGGGCGTGGATCACTCTGGCTGCAGGTTCCATTCTGATATCCAACCATCCATTCATTTATTTAACCATCCATCTATCCTTTTATTTTCCCTTCCTTTGCCATCAAACCATTCACCAAATCTTTATTGAGTAATACTCTTGTCGGGTGTAGATTCAAGGTAGCCAAAGGAGAGCCACAGCCCCTACTCTCACGGAGGAGGCAGAGCGGTTCTCAACCTTGGCTTCCTGAGAGCTTTTAAAACATGCGGTGACTGGTACTTTTCCCCATTCTTCCACTAAGTGCAGCTGAAACCCTGGATATTACATTTACAACAAGCAGAAGCAGACTTTGACTAGTGGGGAGGCTAACGCAAAGCAGCTAGGAAGTCTGGCACAGCTATGACTCCCCTGGGCTTTTTTTTGGCCACGTGCATCCGAGACTTTGAGCCGAAGAAGTTGGCAACTCAGAAATGTCAGTGGGCACAGGTGAAAACTAAAAAGCCCCATCCAAAGCCTGCTGTGTCTAGCCAAAGGACCAGGAGAGAGGCTGCCTAGCAAAACAGAAAACTTTGAGACACCTGCTCTACTCCAGCCAAACACCACAGAAAACACTGTGCCCCCCTCCTGTCCTAGCCAGTCCAGGCGAGTGGAGGAGCCAGGACATCTTCCACTCTTGTTAAGCACTATACTGACTCTATGCACCTGCCTTGCTAGGGGTGGTGTCTCTACCACCCCTAGCAGGGAGCTGGGCTTTCATCCCCACTTGGTAGGGACAAACCCTGCACCCACTCCCTGGTGTCAGGGGAGGCACGTGGGGGTCAGTAAGAGGACACTCCTCTCTCTCCCAGTCTGGAGTTATATGCAAAGGCCTAGGAGGGGACTGGAGCTCCTACCTCTGCTCAGTGGTAATGAGGAAACCTGGCCCTTCAGGTGCCAACAGAAGCCAAGTGGGGCACCTGGATACCTACTCCCATCTGGCAGTAACCAGGCAGCGCACCCTCACCTGACATCCCCCTGCATCCCCCACTCGAGCAGTGTCATCAGATAAAAAAGAAGATTTAAATATGATCCAGGGTCTCATGAGATTAATACCTAAAATGTCCACATTTCAATCGAAAATCACCTGTCGTATCACAAAATGAGATTTCCAACAGACACAAAGATGACAGAGATGTTAGAATTATTGGGGAAAAATTTTAAAGTAGTCACCATAAAAATGGTTCAATGTGCAAATGAACCCTGGTTCATGGGGTGCAAATGGTTCAACATGCACACTTGAAACAAATGAAAGAATAGAAAGTTTTGGCAAAGAAGTAGAAGATAAAAAGAAGAACCAAATGGAAATTTTATAATGGAAAAATATAATAATTGAAATAAAAATTCAATGGAGAGGCTCAAAAGCAAGATGGGGGGTACAGGGTAAACAATCAGTGAACTGGAAAATAAAGCAATAGAAATTACCCCTTCTGAATATCAAAGGGAAAATAGACTAAAAAATAAAAAATAAACAGAGCTCCAGGTACCTGTGGGACTATAACATATGGTCTAACATTCAAGTAATCATAGTGCCAGAAGGAGAAGAGAAAGAGGCCAGGAAATCTATTGAAGCTAATGAAATAATTGATTTATGCATCGATTCCTCTACCTGTCCTACAGAATTTTGATTACTGTGGAATATAGGGCCCCAAAATAGACTCACACCAATATTCCCAAGTGATTTTTCAAAGGTGAAAAATTAATTTATTGGCGGAAAGACAGCCTTTTCAACAAATGGTGCTGGACCAATTGTATATGCATAGGCCAAAAAGTGAACTTCAGCCTAAACCTCACACTTCATTTATTTATTTATTATTTGTTTTTTGAGACAGAGTCTCACTATGTTACCCTCAGTAGAGTGCTATAGTGTCACAGTTCACAGCAACCTCAAACTCTTGGGCTTAAGCGATTCTCTTGTCTCAGCCTCCCAAGTAGCTAGAACTACAGGTGCCTGCCTCAGTGCCCAGCTAGTTTTTGGTTGTTGTTGTTGCAGTTGTCATTGTTGTTTAGGTGGCCCGGGCTGGGTTGGAACCTGCCAGCCTTGGTATAGGTGGCTGGTGCCCTACCCACTGAGCTACGGGTGCTGCCCCTCACACTTTATTTTAAAAAACACAATCTGTAGAAAAACACATTAGAGAAAATCTTTAGGCTCCAAAGCTAAGCAGAGAGTTCTTAGACTTGACACCAAAAGCATGATCCATAAAAAGAAAAAACTATGAACTGGATCCCATCAAAATAAAAAAATTTTGTTCTGCGTTAAAAGGAGGAAAAGACAAGGGGTAAATAGTTGCAAGCTCTGTATGTGACAGAGGATTACTATGTAGGATATATAGAGAACTCTCAAAACTCCACAGCAAAAAACAAACAATCCAACGAGAAAATGGACAGGAAGCACGAGGAAACCTTTTCCCAAACAAGCTATCGAGATGACATATACAAGCATCAAAAGATGCTCAGTATCACTGACCATTAGGGAACTGCAAATTAAACCACACTGATGTATCACTACACACCAATTAGAATGGCTGAAATAAAAACAGTGGCAACACCAAATGCTGATGAGAATGCAGAGAAATTGTATCACTCATCCATTCCTGGTGGGAATGTAAAATAGAACCGCCCCTCTGGAAGAGCCTAGTAGTGTTTTAAAACACTAAACATGTAATTACCTCATGACCAGTAATCGCACTCCAGGACATTTATCCTGGAGAAATGAAAACTTATTTTCACACAAAAACCTGTACAGGAATATTGACAGCTTTATTCATAATAGCCCAAAGCTGGGAACAACCAGACACCCATGGATGAGTGAATGGCTAACCAACTGTGAAATACTACGCACTATTGATATTCTCAGCAACCGACGTGAATCTCCAGAGAATTCTGCAGAATGAAAAAAGCCAATCCCTGAAGGTTACTTGCTGTATGATTCCATTTACATAATATTCTTGAAATGACAAAATTACGGAAATGGAAAACAGATTAGTGCTTGTGAGGGGTTAGAGATAAGAGAGATGAGAAGAAAAGTAATAATAAAGCAATAGAAATTACCCAGTCTGAATATCAAAGGGAAAATAGACTAAAAAATTAAAAAATAAACATAAGCTCCTCTTATGGGTATAAGAGGGAAACTTGGTGACGGAAATGTTCTGTATTTTGATTGTGTTGATGTCAGTAACTTCGTTGTACTATATAGTTTTGCAAGATGCTACCATTGGAGGAAATTGAATAAAGAGCACATGAGATTATTCTGTATTTTTTTTTTTAAGAGATGGGGTCCTGCTATGTTGCCCAGGCTGGTCTCAAACTCTAGACTCAAGGGATCTTTTCACCTAAGCCTCCTGAATAGCCAGAACTATGGACACATGCTCTTTATTATTTCTTACAACTAAATGTGCCTAAAGGCTTAATATAAGAAAATTCATACTGATGCCTGGATCCCACTCCTAGTTACTCTGATTTAAAAGTGATCTAACAGGCTCGGCACTGGGCTGAGTTTGAACCTGCCACCCTTGAGACTCCAGGAAAGTCTCAATATGGTGCTGCTCAAGCAGCTAAGGTGCCAGCCACATATACCTGAGCTGGCGGGTTCAAATTCAGCCCGGACCCACCAAATAACAATGACGGCTGCAACCAAAAAAAAAAAAAAAAAAAAAAATAGCCAGGCGTTGTGGCAGGTGCCTGTAGTTCCAGCTACTTGGGAGGCAGAGGCAGGAGAATCACTTGATCCCAGGAATTGGAGGTTGCTGTGAGCTGTGATGCCACAGCACTCTACCTAGGGTGACAGCTTGAGGCTCTGTCTCAAAAAAAAAAGTGATCTAGCATGCATTCAGGATTAAAAACCACTAGGCTAGGCCAGTGCACCTTAAAACCTAATATGCATATAACTTTTCTAGAAACCTTATTAGAATAGCTCAGTAGATCTGAGGTGGGACCTGAGATCCTACATTTCTAACAAGCTCCCAGGTGATGCCTATGTCGCTAGCCCATGAACCTCTCTTTATGTAGCAAGGGCCTCTATGTAATGGTTCCATCCAGGTAGGGTATTCTCAGAGAAACTGTGAAAAATGCAGTACACTGGGCTCCAGCTTTGGAGATTCTGAATCAGTAGGTGTGGACTGGGGGCTCCAGTTCTGTATTTTTTAATACTTCTCGCCAGTGAACGTGGTGCCCAGCCATGTTTGGGATCTAGCAGTAAGGTGCTTCTTGCTCTTGGATTCCTCAGTGTACAAGCTTTTGACATTCAAGGCCAATAATAGTCAAAGATCCTTGTCTTCATGCCCGGTACTTTCACTGCCTTAGACTTGGGGTCAGGCCTGGGGATTCGGTTGCCCTCATTTGCCACTGGACCTCCCTATGGCAGTTCATCCTGCCCACTGGGCTTCTGCCAGTGTCACCTACCAAAACATGCCCTGTGTCCTGCCTGTTGCTGGCCTTCTAGATGCCAGCCCCCTACTCCTTTCTTCATCCAGTTGGAAGATAGCTTGGTCCAAGTTCAAGTTCTCTCTCACCTGGGCTAATGTCATATCCCCTATCTGATTGGCATGCTACCAACCTCACCTGCCTGTGACATCCATGTTTCTCTCTTTCACTTATTCACCCTGTTTAATAATTTTGCTTGATCTATGGGTTTCCTATACCTTCATATATATATTTAAATAGATCCAATTTTTTTAGCTTAAATTTATTTCACTATCACATATGGAAAACCAGCCATCTGGTTCTTTTATCATCTATAGGCGCTTTCCATAGGAATAAATCAGATGACAACAAAATAATGTGATTAAGTTCTAGCCAGATATTTCGAAGAAGGCTCTGCTTTGTTAAAAAGAAAGATTAGCAAGTGTAAGATGGTGTCAAAGACCCAGCAGCACCATATTGAGGCTTTCCTGGAGGTAATCAGATGGAATGAAATATAATTGAAAACCAGTGCAAGTCAATATTAATTAATGTCACATCTATGTACCATTTATAGCCACTTCAAGTACCACATAAAATGTGGCAAACCTCATATTTTCAACCTCCTCATATGATTATTTTGCCCTAAGTGCCTTAAAGGAAAAGTTTAAACTCCATAGGCTGTTAGTATGACATTTTCTTCGTGTTTTGACCATTACACGCTGGTATAAATGGAGTTGCTGTCCTCACACACCCCAGTTTCTTTCAGACTTTGGATCTCTGCACACATTCCCTTTTCCTGGAAAAGGAATGTGTCCTGAGGATTGGGACATTGTGTTTACTATTGTCACCTTCTGGGCCTACTTCAGAACGTGCCTAGAACAAAGTAGGTGAGAAGGATGAGACGAAGAAAGGGAAGGTTCATAAAGAAGATAGGAAGAAGAAGAGAGGAAGAGAGAAAGGCAGGCAGGAAGGAAAAGATGGAAGTATGGAAAGAAGGAAGGAAGGGAGTGAGGGAGGAAGGAATTGGTGAACTTCTATGTATCCTACAAAACCCATCTTAAAAGTTCCTCTTTGAAGATTTCCTGTATTCTTTAGCCCCTGCTAGGCATTACTTCCTCTAAGTTCCCCTAGTACTATTTCCATATCTCTATTAAGCTCTGTTCAGTGGTAGTATCATAGCCAATAAGGTTTATCCAAGGCGGGCGGCTCCTGTGGCTCAGCGAGTAGGGCGCCGGCCCCATATACCGAAGGTGGCGGGTTCAAGCCCGGCCTCGGCCGAACTGCAAAACAAACAAACAAAAAAATAGCCGGGCGCTGTGGCGGGCACCTGTAGTCCCAGCTACTCGGGAGGCTGAGGCAAGAGAATCGCGTAAGC
>CAUYON010044696.1:0-41164 GCA_963573935.1 Arctocebus calabarensis
GTCTCAAAAAAAAAAATATATATATATATTGGCAAGGAGACAAATACATATAAGACATTGTTCTTATACTCCAAAAAGCTTAAAAGTCTCACTGGGGAAATAATCAATTATAAAGCACCTATTAAATATTCTAAATCAGGAATTGAAAGATGCTTAAAAGACAGTTCTCTACCCACTGGGATTTTAGAATGATTGTAAGATAAGGCATAATACCCCCCCCCCAAAAAAAAAAACCCCACTGAACAAGACAGTATTGTATCCATCAACATTCCATACACATAAAATAGTGAGGGGTATTGTTGTTGTTGTGTGTATGTGCAACAATATCACTAATTATGAAAGAATGAAAAGTAAAACTTTGGGAACTAGATCGCTAAGTTGAGGCTAGGTGCCGTGGCTCATGCCTGTAATCCTAGCACTCTGAGAGTCCGAGGTGGGTGGACTGCTTGAGCTTGGGAGTTCAAGACCAACCTGAGCAAGAGTGAGACCCCTGTCTCTACTAAAAACAGAAATATTTGCTGAGCATTGTGATTGGCACCTATAGTCCAGGTTACTCGGGAGGCTGAGGCAAGAGGATTACTCAAGTCCAAGAGTTTGAGGTTGTTGTGAACTATCACGATGCCCCAGCATCATGGGTGACAGAATGAGAGTCTATCTCAAAATAAAAATAAATAATCAATCAATCACTAGGGAAAATTTATTTAACAATGAAAATGAAAATTTTCTCTTGGCAGTGCCCTCTGCATCATGGTGTCAACCTCAACAAGGCTCTACAGGACCATAGCCAGCAGCAGTGAGCAAGACCAATATGGCTCATGACCGTATGGCCCTCAGTAGGTCTTGCGGTATGGGTGGAACAGGGACAAGAAGGAGCAGAAGGTGGCCTCAGTCACAACAGAGAACACCTGAGGAAGTTTCCATGCCCACATCTCCCCCCACCCCCACCAACTCCAATCTTCTCATGAAGGCCTCTAAGTCCTTTGTTTTCTTGAAAATCACAAATTCATTTCTCAGTCCTCTGTTCTCACTGACTGGCAACCTTGACTGTCCACAGCTGCAGTCGAGTGTTTTGCCAAAGAGAAGAAGTAAGTTTCTATTGCCGGCTTTGATGACTGACTCACTGGGATGAAGGGCTGTCCTTTAGGAAAGGGTCACTTGACTTTGGTTCATTTTTTATTGGCGTTTGGAATCAATGGGGCTCAACCTTCCTGCTGATAGCTTTTCACATGTAACACAATTTCCAGAGCTGCAACTTAGGGAAAAGCTCTATCTCAACAAGGGTAAAGTTCAGATCCTTATTTCAGGATCTGGAGTGTATGGCAGCCTTGGGCTTCCATGTTAGGATATAGGCATCACCTGGAGAAGGGAAACTGCTACGTGGGTCTCCTTGGCAGAGCCTCCTGCCTCCTCACTTCTCACTCAGTACCAGGGAGAGGCTGTTACCCACGCACGCGTGCACTCACTCCCTCTCTGCTGCATGGCCAGGAGAGCTGGTAAGCTGCATGGCCTCTGGTCTTGTATGTGCCCTTGGGGCCCATCTAAGAGGACCAAGATCCAGGTTTATGTGGGGAGCAAGAGAGAGGTCCCTGAGGTCCAAGAATGGGCTGGGTGTTTCAAGTTCAATTTTCGAGAAACACTTGCAACGAGGTGCAGGAAAGAGACAAGTCGGACTAACAGGCAAACGATAACCTGCTTTCCACTGGCCACTGTTCTTCATACACGCCCGTCCACTGACACTAACCCCACTGTAACAGAATCTGAATCCAACCTCAGATGCACGCTCAAGCCCTCAGCCTTCCTCCTTGCCACCGCAGCTATAAATCAAGTGGCTTTCTTCTCTCCTCTAATCCCCCTGCCTTGGCAGGTTCAAGACTCCTGTATTGTATTTCCCAGCACAAACATTGGCTGACGTTTTTCACACTGTGCCCATCCCCCTCCGGCCTTCTTTGAATGCAGTCCTATGCTGCCTCCATTATTTCATTACCTGGGAACAAAGTTTCTGATGACAAAGTCTGTTCTTGGAACTCAACCCCTTTGCTAATGGGGGGTGGAATGCTTAATAATAGGACATGAATTGTGCAGCTCAGACAAAGAGCAAAAAAAGGAACTAAGGAAGGAAAAGAAGTAAATAAGGATGCAAAGTAATAAAAGACTACATGCATTCATGCAGGGCACAGGAATCAAATGCTCTACTGCTCTGCTCACTGACTGACTCCCTTGAAAGGTCCTGGTCATGGGTGGTGGCCACAAACCAGAAGAGGACAAATCCAGGGCTACTTTGAGATCAGATAAACAGAATTTGATGATAATTAAAATTGTCTATTCATGTTCTTCTCGTGGAAAGCTCCGCCCACCTCCTCTAACCTGTGTACTGAAACCGTCCTCCTTGCAGAAGTTTTCAAGGTCAACCTCTCTCACAAGTCTTCTGCTAACTGTCCCAGGTAGACATGAACTCAGGCCCCCAGTAGGATCTGTACTTTCTCTACCATGCTGTGGACTCCCGAAAAGGTGCAGAAATACAGTAGAGCCTCCTACACTGACCACCTCCTTCAATTGACCTGATTTTTATAGATTGGACGTGCAATACACGTGTGTGTCAGTCTAGCAGGCCTAGTTCCTCACGCTGACCACCTCCATCTGTTAACCTATTTGTGACAGTCCCTTGGGTGGACGACGTACAGAGGTCCTACCATGATTTACTCAGCTTAGTGCACCCCAGCCTAGACAACTTGACATATATTAGGAGCCTGGGGTTTATCCACTTTAACTATGCCACGAACAGAAAACCCGAGAGAGAGGTAAGTGAAAGGTGTCCCTCCAGGTCAGCCTTCTTAGGCTTCCCACTCGGGTCCTTAGAAGGAAGAAGGTCCTCGAAAGCAGGTAACCTGGACTTGCAAGGCCCGAGATGCTCACGGGAGCCCTGGGAGCTGCAACGTTACAAGGACAGAGCTGCTGGAGAGAGGAAGTCCTGTTAGAAATGGACAACACAGAGGCAAGTAATACAACTGAATCCAGCCAGGCCTGCACCTGACCTATTCAGTCACATCATCAACTAAAGTCTCTTTTTGCTTAAGCCAGTATGGGCTGAGACTCCTGAAAAAAAGAAAGAAAAAATCTATATATATAATATTTTACATATGTATGTTATATATTATATATATATATTTTTTATTGCATGTTACAGAAGTCTCCTGTACATGATTATATATATAATATATAACAAATACATGTAATGCATTATATATTATAAGTTATATATTATAAAAATATATAATATATAACATACATTGCACATATATTGCATATATTCATTGCACGTTACAGGAGTAACATGCAACATTATATATTATATAATATATTACATATATTTACAAATATTATATTTTATATATATATTTTTTCGTTGCATGTTACAAGAGTCTCAGCCCACATTGGGCTGAGAAAAAAATAAATAATAATATATATAAATAACAAATATTATATATTATAAAATACAATATATTAAAAATATATAAATATGAATATATATAAAAATACATAAAGTAGGCTTGAAGGAGTAGGGCGCCAGCCCCATATACCGGAGGTGGCGGGTTCAAACCCAGCCCCGGCCAAAAACTGCAAAAAAACAAAATGTGTATATATACATACATATATATACATAACATATATTTTATATATGTTTTATGTATATATATATATATGTTTTATACATACATATTTTATTAGCATTAGAGGACACAGCACAGAGTCAACAGCCTGGAGCCTGAAGTTGGAAGTAAGGACAAGGCAGATCTGAGCTACATCAATTGTTCCTTGTCACTGGTTTTGAAATCAATCAGCAATCTTATGTGATTTTCACTTTCACTCAAAGCCAGGATTTAAAAGAGAGATCATCAAAATCCAGTGTCTGATCAAGTTCAGCAGGGCTTGTTGCCCTTCAGGTCAAAGTAACACTTTGCTTTTTGACATCAAAAATTATGTTCAAAAAAAAATTATGTTGAAATGGGTATTACACATAGATAATCAAATAGTACAAAAGGGGTAAGTAGGAAAAGTAAATTCTACCACCCCATTCACCCCATTAGTTTCCCTTCCCCAAAGCAATCATTGTCACCAGTGTCTGTCTCTTTCAAAAATATTCTTCACAAGATACAATCATATATGTTCACTGCATGTGTATTTCTTTTTCTCCCACTTGTATCCAAATAGTGTATTTACCAGCTCAGTCCCTCATATGTATCAGAGATAGTTCCACTTCAGTACATATGGGCTTAGAATTCTTTTTTAATGGCCGCAGAGACGGATGTCCCTGAGGGTCCCTCACCCCAACACCAGGGACGGACCATAATATAACAATTCCTTCCTAACATACATTCAGGGAATTTCTTTGCTTTTGCTACCACAGACAGTGTTGCAAGTTATATCCCTGAAGATGGGTCTTTTATCAGTGGGGTGCGTATAAACCCCCAGAAGCAACAGTTCATTTTTCCCAGTGCACCTGAGAACTAACAAGAGTCAACACTGTTGCCAGATGGAAAAATAAATCCTTATCACCGTCTCAAATACCCTACACCTGGCTTCTTTTCTACGTTGCTGATGGTAAGAGGGGCATTTTTCTGATAGGGTCAGACAAACAGGTTTCTTTGATATACATCAAAAACAAAACATACAGTTTAGGCCTCTAATCCCAGTACTCTTGGGAGGCCAAGGAGGAAGGATTGCTTGAAGCCAGAAGTTTAAGCCTAGCTTTAGTAACATGGTAAGTCTCCATATCTCTACAAAAAATTAAAAAAAATAAAATAAAATCATCATCATCATCATCATCATCTGATTGTGGTGGTATAGGCTTATAGTTCCAGCCACTAGGGAGGCTGAGGCAGGAGGATCACCTGAGCCCAGGAATTTGAAGTTGCAGTGAATTTGGATGCTACCTGGGATCCTATACGCTATCCTGGGCCACAGAGTGAGACCCTCTCTCAAAAAATACATAAATAAATAAATAAAATGCTTCATTTAAAAAAATCAAAAAAGAAAACCAAACATACAGAGGCATAATTCTTCTGCAGATCCTAAGCAACGTTGTAAAACATTTTCCCAGCACTCTTTTTGTAAAGTAACACATTGGGCGGTGCCTGTGGTTCAGTAAGGAACCGGCCCCATATACCAAGGGTGGTGGGTTCAAATCCAGCCCCAGCCAAACTGCACCAAAAAACAGCTGGGCGTTTTGGCGGGTTCCTGTAGACAGCTATTCGGGAGGCTGAGGCAAGAGAATCGCCTAAGCCCAAGAGCTGGAGGTTGCTGTGAGCTGTGATGTGACAAAGTGAGAGTCTGTCTCTTAAAAAAAAAAAAAGAAAGAAAGAAATACATTTCAGGGAGCTAGTAGAGAATCACTGGAACCTACAGCTAGGGTACACGTGAGGCTGTGGGTGCGCCTCGCACTCCTGGAGTTACACGTGGTGGAGGCTGGAGGAGGAACATCCCTTCCCTTCATGCTCATCCTTTCTTCATTTTTTTTCCTGTCTTTCCCCACCTTGAACATATCCTGGAGCATTCTTTCAGCCTGTTTTCCTCCAGTCTAATTATTCTTTAATTTTAAATAATGTAATAACTTTGACATTTTCATTTATAGTTAAGCCACGCTAATTTGCACAAATGATAGGTAGACACAGCACAAATTAACAAGCCTGAAAAATCAGCAAACACCCCAAAAGCCAATGATTAAAAAGAAATGAAATTGCTGCATTATGGAATACACATTTATTTTCATAAGCAATTTCTGCAGACTCGTGAGAAAAGATGAGGCAGTGACAGTTGGCTGCTTTCTCCTTTGTAAGCTATAGGGTTACTTTCCTTCCATGGTCTGCAACCATGACATTTTCTGAACAAAATATCCAAACATAAGATAAGACTAAGTCTTTCTGAGAGAATACAAGGTTCAAAAGGCAGTCTGTGAATTCAGTCTTCCTAGTATAATGTTGGAGCATCTGGGATTTCTAGTTACAAGGGAAAAAAATACGAAAGCTGTTTCCTCCTGCAAAACCCAAGATATGTCTAACTCAATTTCATTATTGCTCTAGTCTACATTAGGTTCTCCTGACATTCCACTGAACTCAGCCAAGGATCTGTCCACCTGAAGAGATTCACATCGGAAATCTTGGAGTCAACATTAACAATACCCTCACTCTCTTATTCTATTGGGCAATGATTGTTGCCTAATTTTAACTCCTAAGGACCTCTAAAAACTTCCTCTTCTTTACTTGTTCCTCCACCAACATCCAAACTAGTTGTCGCTAGTTGGTTTCCAAGAGCTCCCGGCCACACTGCTTTGTCCATGCACCACGCGTCTGCCCCGCACACCGGGCATCAGCCTCTGCTTCAAACACGCTACGTTCATTCGAACCTACGGACCTGACACTAGCTGTTGCTTCTCCATGGAACGCCCTTTCCCTTCTCCATCCGTGTCAGGCATCTTCTTTTCTTCTCCACTGAAACGTCACCCCGTGGAGGTGCCTTCCCTGATAGTCCAAGCATCTTAAGGGGCCACTCTGGGTACACTTTTTCAGTTCACTGCCTAGAATCATCCCCGATGCTGCCCTAGTTTATTTGTCTACTGTGAAGGTAGAACTTATTTGGCTCCACTCCCAGTGCCATGAACTGTGTCCGGCACTTAGCAAGATGACATACATGGTCTCGAAATGGGGCTGGTGGCTGCCTGTGGTGCCTTACGCCTGCAATCCTACCACTGGGAGGCGAAGGCAGGCGGATTGCTTGAGCTCAAGGGTTTGAAACCAACCTGAGCAAAGGGAGACCCATCGCTACTAAAAAATAAAAACTTAGCCAGGCATTGTGGCAAATGTCTGTAGTTTCAGCTACTCAGGAGGCTGAGGCAAAGGGATCCCTTGAGCCCAGGAGTTTTCGTTTGCTATGAGATGATGCCCAGGGCCACAGAGTGAGACGCTATCTCCCACCACCACCACCAAAAAAAACAAAGTGGCTGCCAGTAATTGCTCCCATTCTCCTGCACACATGTCCACTAAGAGGCTAATCTTTCCTCCTACCCTTCATCCCGTGCAGGCTGGCCAAGGGACATGCCGTGAAAAATGCAAAGAGTGGATGTAGTGCCATGTCAGTCCCTAGAACTCAGGTCTGAAGAAGCCTGGCAACTTCCTCTTTTACCCCAAGTCCACCAAGCTGGACAGGCCAGGCCGAGAAGCAAGTCATGGCCCTGCCCCAGCCGCGGCCAGTGGACTCTGCCAACCGTGTAAGTGAAGCCCGTGCTGAGCAGCCAGCTGCGTGCCGTCCTGTGCGTGACCTTCGCCGTGAAGCAGTGAGCATGCCATCCCCCGCTGAGCTCTGCCAACCGGGAGACCTTGCACCTTCGCTTGTTGCTGAAAGCCACTCATCTTGGGTTACTTTGTGAAGCAACAGCAAGGGAAGTGGAGATGCTGGCGATTTCCTGGCAATCAGCGGCCAGCCTCCTTGCAAATTCCTCTATTGGTTCCCTGCCTCCCTTCCTCGCGCAGAAGGATCTTCTCAAAGCCCGGATGTGATCCTTTTCTCCTTTGCTTGCACCCCACACCACACATCCCCCAGTACTAAAACAAAAACCAAACAAAAACTGTCTTGCGAGCATAGATCCAAATCCACATCCATTCTGCCCACAGCCTGACCCGTGGCCTCATGACACCCACCCTCATGCACCCTGTCCGCTGGTCGGCATTCAATTACACGAACGCACTGCAGGCCACCCCAGCACAGGGAAGGGGACCATTCTCTCCTGCCTCCTCATTTAACTTCTACCCTTCTCTCCTCCTCCAGGAAGCCTTCCCTGATCTTTCCCTTGGCAAATGTCCCCCCCAATCGTAGGCTCTCAAAACCCCCTGAAGGTCCATTCCTCAGCCCTCATTACATCAGCCTTTATCAGCCCCCATTAGTCTGGGAGCTGCATGAGGACCCAGTCGTATTTTCTTTGACTCATTACTAAAAACTCAGCAAAGAAAACCAGGGCTGACACAGAGGAAAATCCCAAATATTTGTTGAATGAGTGAGTAGTAAAGAGCGTCCCATGAACTGCCCACTTCAAATCTTGGATCACAGCACAGATTAATGCTGTGACCTGGGCATGTTGGATGAATGGCTGACCCCCTACTCTGTGCCCGAAAATAGCAGCACCCCCCTAGACCAGAAAACCCTGGGTCTTCTGAAGTTGAGATGAAATTATAGGTAAGCACATTTAGCAGGGCCTGGTACACAGCAAATGTTAACTAACCGCTATCATCATCATTAGCTGCTATTCCTGCTTCTGACAGTAAGAAAAGTCCTAGAAAAATGGCCAAGTAATAGCAGGTTTCCTCTCTAATGTTCTCTCACCTTTCCCTCCTTTGTGAGCACAGAAATCCCGTGACACCAGGCTACACGAAGGTGTCTGATGGCCTCTCATGGCCAAGCTGCTCTGCCCCCACCAACAGGTAGACAGCGTCTATCATGGCCTTGAAAAGAGCTGCTCTCAGGTAAGTAGCAATTTGATTAAACAAATTCCTAACAAGTAAAATAACAAATGCATACCCAGGCCCTACTTCTTTAATGAGGATCTTTGTTATTCTTGTTAGAAATATGAATTGGTTATCATTCTTCTAAAAAATAGTGTGGGAGTGTATATAAAATTTCAACATAAAGTCAATGTTTACCCATTCAAATATATTTAATACATAACACTTCCTCCAGTGTTTCCTATTCTGACAATTTTCCCTAAGTTAGGGCAGAGCCTGCGGCTCAGTGAATAGGGCACTGACCCCATACACGTAGGATGACGGCGGCCACGGCAAAAAACAAAAAAAATAGCCAGGCACTATGGTGGGCACCTGTAGTCCCTGCTACTCAGGAGGCAAGAGAATAGAGAATCACCTAAGCCCAGGAACTGGAGGTTGCTGTGAGCTGTGACGCCACGGCACTCTACTGAGGGCAATAAAGTGAGACTCTGTGTCTAAAAAAACAAAATTTCCCTAAGTTAGTGCTTCTCAACTGAGGTGATTTCTTCCCCAGGGGACACATGAAGATGTCTTGGGATATAGTTTCTTATCACACAGGGGGCAAGGAGTGGGGGGCAGTGCTATAGGCATCTAGTAGATACGAGCAGCCAGGGAGGCCGTGAAACACGTCCCAGTACTCAGCACAGCCTCCCACAATAAAAAGTTACCCGACACAGAATGTCAGCAGTGCTGAGGCTGAGAGGCTCTGTCTGTAGAAAACAGACAGGCTTGCAGAGATGAACATTCAAGCTTGCCCATCAGCTTTGTCACGTATAATCTTGTATACTCAACAAAGTGGAAATGCTTAAATAAATAGTAATGTATCTACATATAGCTACAAAGTAATAATAATGTTGCTATACATCAACTGTTACAGAAAGATTTGAGCAACATATTTTTCCATGTTTAAAATGTAGGGAAGATGTAGCACAATCCTGTTAAGATAAACTGTCAATGTATCTACAACAAACTTCCCAATAACAATATAATGCAAGCTACAGATGTAATTTAAATGGTTCTAATATATTTCGATAACTAAAACGAAGCAAATAAAATTTTAAATTGCTTCATCCAAATAAAATTTTAAATTCTATACATCTAAGTGTTATCATTTTGACCTGTAACGAGTATCTAAAATTATCAAATGTTTTCTTGCCTCCTCTCTCCCAAAACCTGGTGTGCATTTTCCATGTTCAGCACATGTCAATTCAGGCCAGCCCAGTTTCAACAGCCACCTGTGGTGACTGGTCACCATTCTGGGCAGCCTGAGTCTATTCCCTAATCAAAGGGCAGAGAGAGACGTGTAGTAAGATGGTCGCCAAAATGGTCCAAGTCATCATCGTAGGGTGCAATTTACTGTAATGTTTGTGTTCTTATGTTTTTCTTGCTGTTTGTTATGACTAGAGTTACATAAGTAAAGAAAAATAAAACTGCATGCATTTTGAAAAAGCAAAGACAATGGCTTGCTAGTAAATGAAGCAGCTCTCCAAATCAGTGGTGAAAATGACAGATTCTTTTTTTTTTTTTTTTGAGACAGAGCCTCAAGCTGTCACCCTGGATAGAGTGCAGTGGCATCACAGCTCACAGCAACCTCCAATTCCTGGGCTCAAGCGAGTCTCCTGCCTCTGCCTCCCAAGTAGCTGGGACCACAGGTGCCCGCCACAATGCCCAGCTATTTTTTGGTTGCAGCCATCATTGTTGTTTGGCCGGCCCAGGCTGGATTCGAACCCGCCAACTCAGGTGTACATGGCTGGCGCCTTACCCCGTTGAGCCACAGGCGCCGAGCCACAATGACAGATTCTTGAGTTACAAAAAGGATTGCTGCCACTGCCCAAGTACAGACAAGACAGACAGATACACACCTTCTTTGTACAACAGTGGAGTCAAGGCCACTCCTGCCAACTGTACCCCAAAAAGCCAACCTGGTTATGTCAAGACTCAGCCGAGTTTTTGGAAAATTACTTCTTCACATTCTTGTAGATAGTGTTTCTGCAGGATGGACACACATACACACTTGGCCAAAGACACAGTGAATACCTGAAGATACAGTTTCTACTCACATTGCTCAATGCAAAGTGCTGCTGGGCCATGAGCTTAATTCTCTTTTAACGCAGTCTCTACGTAAAAGTTCTATAATAAGATCACCTCCGAACCAAAGAACCTCAAAGACAGCCCTGAAAAACCTGTTCACGCTATTCAGTCACATGGTTTAGGTTTGGAAAAGATCTCTCCATCTGAACTCAGGAGCATTTTGGTGCCAATGGCTCGGCCTTTTATTACAGTCTTAGCCCTCGAGTCTAAGCCGCATCATAGTTGAGAGGTGATTCCAATCCATGAAGATGAGACAGTCAGATCCCCTGGGCAGCCCTGCACCTTGCTGACAAGTGAGAGATGAGCAGGAGAGGAAAGATGATTTTAAAATAGAATGATGTCCTTGAAAAAAACCAGTAACCATTTCTTTCTATTTAATTTTCCTATATTAATTTTTTTCTCTATTCTGAGCCAGGAACAGTATCAGGATGTCTGGTTTCCTTTTTATTTCCATTAGGCCCTCCCCTAATATACAAGAAAAGACATTTAAAAAATATTTTCATTATCGTGAACTTTTAATTAATGGTAAAAATTATCAACCTTGAGAACTTATTACATTCCGTGCAGTGCGCTAATCATAAAAATAACCGACGTTATTGAGCCAACATTTACTGAGCACGAGCTGTGTCTGAAACATTGCTCTAAGCAATTACCAAGTGCAAAACTCAGTTAATCCCCCAACTACCTCACAGGAGAGGTACTAGTGTAGCCCCCATTTTTGCAGATAAAGAAAAAAAAAAGCCTTTGAGCAAAGTGGTTACTTCCCTCACCATCACAAAGCTATCAAGGAGCAGGACTCCTCCAACCCAGAGTCTAAACCCTGAACTCCTGCCCCATCCTACTCTTCATGTCCTCTCAATCTCTCTATTTCACAGGTGGGACAACTGACTGAGAGCATCAAGATCACGGCCAAGAAATGGCATCCACATGAGCAAAGAGGCTGGGCATGGTGGCTCACGCCTGTAACCCTGACACTCTGGAGGCTGGGGCAGGTGGAGCCCCTGAGCTCAGAAGTTCGAGACCAGTCTCAGCAAGAGTGAGAGGCCATCTCTACTAAAAAACTAGCCAGGTGTGGTGGTGGGGGGCACCTGTAGTCCGAGGCAAGAGGCTCTCAGGTTGCCACAGCACTCTAGCCGCAGCCACACAGTGAGACTCTGGCTCCTCCCAGACTCCCAAAAAACCAGAGCAAAAGCTTACTCGAAGTTAATGCCTCCTCAAGAAGAATGCTGGTACAAAACATTCCTCATCATCTCAGCCCCTGAAATATTTAATTTCCCATCAATACTAGTCCTGCTTTGAAACGGTGGTGACAGCTCTCAGACAAGCACACAACGGCAGTACAGCGCCTGACAGATTTTCAGGAACCAGGAGAACCAGAGAGAACGCAGCTCATGGGCCCGACCGTGGGTGCTGTGGCCTCCACTGGTGCTGAGTGCAGAGAAGTCTCAGAAAGGACTCGGGAGGGGAGAAGAATTACAATTACGCTTTCCTTTGCAATGTTCCTTTAATTCTTTCACTCAGGCACGCATGAGAATCAGCTGCTGAGCTTAAAGACTAACATAGAGAACACCTAGCGGCCTCCCCACTTCACTGCAGAGCGAGACTGTTAGCAGCAACCACCGCTAAACTGAGGCCAAAGGAAGAAGCTCCCTTGTAGGGCTTCACTGGACACCACCAGGGCGTAAGGGCTGAGCTGGACTCCCCCATCCAGAACCACGTGGCCAGAGGATCCTAGCTTACGGGGTAAGGGGTTCAAATAGAAAGGCAGAGACACTTCTTGGGCTGGGGAGCACAGAACCAAGAGGCAGTGTGTCCCCTCTGTTGTAAGGGGACTAATGAAGGGACCTGGATGAATGTCATTTTTCAAAAAAAGTTTTAGCTGCTAAGGAACCAAGCAACAGCAGAAATAATAACAGCAGCATCACCTTACTCTTACGGGGCTAAGTGCTTTCTGCAAATTTCTCCATTTTTCCTCATAGCAATGAGGTTGATCCACCTTGTTTACTGAACAACAATGTTTTGTTGTTGTTCACTGAAATATCCTTGGTGTCTCAAATAGTGTCTGGAACAAGGAAGCACTTAATAGTTATTTGGTGAGTAGAAAAATGATTTTAAATCTCCAAAGTATGTATGAGTCCTGGTACAAGGGCCACTGGTGTAGAAGCCTCCAATGAGGGCCCATTCCCTATTGCCTCAGCAGCCTATGTCCCTTTCAAACTCTAGCTTTGGGCCGGGTGCAATGGCTCCCTCTGGGAGGCAGGGGCGGGAGGATCACTTGGGCTCAGGAGTTTGAAACCAGCCTAAGCAACAGCAAGATTCCCATCTCTACTAAAAGTAGAATAACTAGCCAGGCATGGTGGTGGACGCCTGTAATCCCAGGTACTCGGGAGGTTGAGGAAAGAGGATCTTTTCACCCCAAGAGTTTGAGGTTGCTGTGAGCTACATTAATGCCACAGTGTTCTACCCAGGTTGACAGGGCTAGACTCTGTTTCAAAAAAAAAAAAAAACCCTAGCTCCTCCCGCAACACACATACATCATGAAAAAGGTTATCTATTTACCTACCTGCCTATCTATTTTGGGTCAGAGTCTGACTTGGTCAGGCTGGTATTGAACTCCTGAGCTCAAGGGACCCTCCCAACTTGGCCACCCAGAGTCCTAGGGTTACAGGTGTGAACCCCTGCTCCCAGCCCTATAAACAATTTAAAGAAGAAATACACAGGCCAGGCAAGGTGGCTCACGCCTGTAATTTTAATCCCTGGAAAGCTGAAGCAGGAAAATTATTTGAGATCAGGAGTTCAAGACCAGCCTGACCAAGAGTAAGATCCCCTCCCTGCCTCTACTAAAACTAGAAAAAGCAGCTGGGCATTGTGGCAGACGCCTGTAGTCCCAGTTACTCAATAGGCAGGAGGATCACTTGAGCCCAGGAGTTTAAGTTTGTAGTGAGCTATGTTGATGCCACAGCATTCTAGCCTGGGCGACAGAGGGAGACTCTATCTCCAAAAAAATTAATAAACAAATAAAATTTAAAAATAAAGAAATACAAATAGCCTAATAAACAAAACTTGTGGACTTTATTTGTAATCAAATAATCAAATAAGAAGTGAACAAGAAAGTGAACAAAAAACAAAGAAATATACTTTTTTTACTCCAATAAATTAAATAAAATTTATGTTGCAACTTATTGGCAAAGTTCCAGTGAAAGAAATGGAAATTAATAGATAAATATTTGCTCACAAATGTAACCACTGCAACATATTATAGAAAGACTGAACATTCTCAAGAACGATCTTTGAAGAATATTCATTAAATTTTACCATATCAAAAAGAATGATGTAGTGTGCAGACATTCAAAATGTCTTTAAAGGATACTATACAACAGAAAAATGTTCATCATGTAATACTGTTTAAAAAATGAATGCACAATTCTACGTATTATATGACTATAATTTGTTAAATATATGTGTATCCAATTTTGAAAAATGGAAAGAAAGATACATGCTATTCTCAAGTGCAGGATCATGATTTTTTTTTAATCTGGTCTATTTTTCTATAATTTCAAGTTCCCTGTAACAATTGGTTTACATTTGAAACTGGGAAAAAAATTAAGTTTCTACTTTATGTTCATAATATAATCTAATAATGATAATTTAGCGAATGGAATTACATGTCCCTTCCAATGGCAACTCTATACTGGGAGGTATTTTATCCACAGAAGGAAACAGAGAGTGTGACCCTCATTCCAGAAGTAGGGAGAACAAGACTTCATAGCATAAGCAGTTAGAATCAGTTAACATGTGCTTCAAAAACAGAAACTCACATCATTATCTTTTAATTTATCCCAGTTCTTGGCAAAACATCTGTCCCATACAATGTCACATATGAATCAATTACATAAGGATAAGGTAGAAACCTAAATTTTCATGCTGCACAAAACTCAGCTACTTGAAAAAATGCATAGTAGTTGTCAATCAGCAGGAAAAATAGGCTTGTTGAAAAAAAAGATTCAGGTTTTAGTGAAATGGGGATGGGGATGGGAACAGGGAGAAAATGGAGGACCAAGGTGAAGAGAGGGCATTTTCTGAGATGAACAATCCTTTTTTTTTTTTCTTTTTAAAGATACAAGTCTTACTTTGTTGCCCTCTGTAGAGTGTTGTGTTGTCACAGCTCACAGCAACCTCAAACTCTTGGGCTTAAGAAATCCTCTTGTGACAGCCTCTCTAGTAGCTGGGATTACAGGTATGGGCCACCACGCCTGGCTAGTTTTTCTATGTTTTTTAGTAGAGGTGGGATCTTACTCTTGCTCAGGCTGGTCTGGAACTGTTGAGCTCAAGCAAGCCACCCACCTCAGCCTCCCAGGGTGGTAGGACAATAGGCCTGAGCCACCACACCCAGCCAGATGAACGTTTTTTAGATGACGCTTTTCATGTTTAATTAGTTTGAAATACTTGTAAATTCCCTTAACATGGCTTCAAGGAGAACACAGGAAATGAAATCCAAAAAGGTCTCTATGTAAAAAACGCATTTTGCTTTCCATTAGGTCTGTTTTTTTCAATAGTCACTTTTTACTAGTCAAAGTTTAATATTTCCACTTATTTTGGGTATTGCGCCATAAATGGAAGGAAGGGGTGGGAGGAAAGAAAGAGACTGGGAATGACTCCCAACACAGTGGCCTGGATACGTCACTTCCTTTTCTGCACATCACTGTCATCTTGAGTAAATTCCAAGAAAAGGACTGGAGAAATCTGATGTTTCTCAGTCCTCTCCGAATCTATAAATCTAAGAATAAAGTCATGTGTTTCTTAACACCAGGGATGTGCTCTTTTTTTGAGAGTCTCACTCTGTTGCCCTGGGTAGAGTGCCGTGCCATAATAGCTCACAGCAACCTCAAACTCTTGGGCTCAAGTGATACTCTTGCTTCAGCCTCTCAAGTAGCTGAGTCTACAGGTGCACGCCACCGCGCCCAGCTAGTTTTTTTCTATTTATTAGAAACAATGTCTTCCTTTTGCTCAGGCTGGTCACAAACTCCTGAGCTTAAGCAATCCAGTGTCCTCAGACTCCCAAAGTGCTAGGATGACAGGCGAGAGCCCCTGCACCTGGCCAGGGGATGTGTCTTGAGGAAAATGTTCTCAGTCCATTTCATCATCATGTGGCTGTCCAAGTGTACCTAACTCTATATGATCCATTTTTATTTATATACATTGTTTTCATAAGGAAAACCAAATGTTCCAGCACCATTAGTGAATTTTGGCCATTCCCCGTACTTGAAGAATACAAGTACACTGCCAATATCAAGTCCCATGTGACAGGTTTCTATCTATATATGTGCCATTGTAATCTTATAGGACCATCATTGACCAAAACATCATGATCTGACTGCACTTCACTGAGTGGCTACTGGGGATTTTATAACCAGATAGTGTAACCAGTATTGAGCGAAGAGTGGTTTTCCACCAAGGTATACAGCTCAATTTTAAACACAGTGAACTTTATAGAAACATAATAAATGTCTCTTGCTTAATCAATTAATGATTATGTCACTAAGCTAAGACAAACGAGAACACAAATTTATAACATATAAGCTGTAAGTACTTTTTAATTTCACAGGGGCATCTGAATGAAACTCAACCAAAGCCAAATTTGGAGATGCCATTATAAACAAATTAAATTGATGGCTTGCTCAAGGACAAGAGAATGACTGATGTTTGGAATACATAAAACAATAAAATTATGAAATGACTCTCCCTTGAAAGGACACAAAGTTCCAGTTTCTATCTCACAGTTGCAAGCCACTTTTGGAGAAGTGGGGAAAATCAAGAGAGAATTCAGATTAGAAAAGAAAACTGCCTAGAAATTTAACATCTAGAAATGTTGTCATCAAAGTTGATTCAAAGTGTACCTCATGCGGTCACAGAAAACACACATGCACTCAGAGCCAAGGAATGATTTTATGTGCCCAGAATTCATTTCAATACATATTACTTAAAAGCAGAGGTCTGCAGAAACTAGATAATAAGCTAAAATCACAACATCCATTATAAAACTCATTTGAGAGAATGAGTTATCTCAAGATGTCCAACATGGGCATAGTTTCAATCACAAGGAACTGGAAAGAACCTAAAGACCCTCCATTCCAGGAACAGTCAACCTAACATTGGCAGTGACTTAACTTTAAAAATAAGATCTAATGGCTGGATGCAGAGGCTCATGCTTCTAATCCTAGCACGATGGGAGGTGGGTGGGGTTGCTTGAGCTCAGGAGTTCAAGACCAGCCTAAGCCAGAGCAAGACCCCCGTCTCTAAAAATAGACAGGCCCTGTGGTGAGCACCTGTTGTCCCAGCTACTCAGGAGGCTGAGGCAAAAGGATCATTTGAGCCCAAGAGTTTGAGGTTGCTGTGAGCTATGATGTCATAGTACTCTACTGAGGGCCACAAAGTAAGACCCTATCTCAAGAAAAAAAAAAAAAAAAAAGGATCTAGATATAGGATGTAATAACTTGAGAAAATACTTACATTATTTTTAAGGATAAAGCAGAAAACAAAAAGTAGTATACATAGTACAAATACATACAAACAAATCTTTATTATATAGAGAATACTGACAAGGCCAAGTACAGTGGATTTCTTGAGCTCAGGAGTTTCAGATCAGCCTGAGCAAAGGTGAGACCCTGTCTCTACTAAAAATAGCAAAATTAGCTGGGTAGGCATTGTAGCAGGTGCCTGTAGTCCCAGCTACTTGGGAAGTTGAGGTAGAAAGATCACTTAAGCCCAAGAGTCTGAAGTTGCTGTGAGCTATGATGCCATGGCAGTCTACTGAGGGCAGCAAAGTGAAAATCTATCTCAAAAGGATAAACTGTGTAGGTGAGCCCACCAGTAAAATTTTGCTTCCTATATTTCATGTTTTCCTAATTCCTTTTACAGACATTTTATAATGAAAAAATCATCCATGAAGAGGAAATACTGTATCCATCCTTCACCCACCACCATCTTAACAGTATTTAGTATCTGAACAGCAAGAATGCACATTTTTTTTTTGTTGTTATTTTGCCTACCATTTCCTGGATGCTTGCGGATTAGGGACTGACCTAGATATCTTGAAAATGTTCAACTGTGTTTCAGAATTTTTGAATAAGCCAGAATCTTTGATGTTCTTAGGTAATCTGAAAGGCGGATGAACCCATCAAAGAGTACCTATATTAGTGTAAGGTAAAGGTGATGGGCAGACGTGCGGCTCAGGCTCAAACTAGTATTTTACTAATCTAGAAACTATGCTAACCGCACCAACTGTGATGTACTTGAGATGATTAAAGTCGACATATTCTAAGTTGGAGTTGTAAATACATCCCACTTTTCTTCCTGCCTTTTATTTAAATTCCAAGTCTCCAAACCATTTGATTCGAGAATGGATCAGGACGAACAAAATGTCCAGAATTCCTTTGTTTGTCTTTGGTCACAGGCTGTACTACGACCCAGACATCCCAGAAATGAGGCTGCAAGGCGTGGGTGCAAATGTGGGGACTTTACTACATAAGAATGCTGAACAGGTACTATTCCTAGAAAAATAATTTAAAGTACCTAAGTTCAGTTAGCAGACTGGTAGTTGTACAAAACCAGTACCCGTTATGGGAGTGAGATTCAAACATTGTTTTAATGTTATCAAGATCATCAGTGACTTCCATGTTGCCAAGTGGGCAGTTCTTTATCATCACTGTTCTTGACCTCTCAGCCATATTTGATTCAGCTGACAACTCTCTCCCGCTTTACACACTCCTCAACGAGCTTCTTCATCACAACCTCGTAGTTTTCCCTCTTTGACCCCTTTTGTTCAGTATCCTGTGATCAAACCTCGTAATGTGTTAACTTCAGAACCCAGATCTTGGAGTCCTTTTCCTCTTTACCTACACCATGACTCTCTCAGTGATCTCACCCAGTTAAATGCCTTTACAGGTTACTCACGTCCTTATCAACCCTCCATTTGTGGACCAACCCAGGACACTCCAAATGACATCTCAATCTGGGTGAATAATGAACAGCTTGACCTCCACGTCTACTCCTGTACTCCTGGTCCCCTCAGCCACTGTCTGTTCTCTTCCAGTAATGGTAGTTCCCTCCTTCCAGCAGGTGCTTATACCAGAAACCCTTAGTCTTTTATGTGACTCCTTTCTTTCTGCCCATAAACAATCTATCAGTGAATGTTATTGATAATACCTCATCATTCAAGGTAAAAATCTTGGGAGTCATCCTTGACACAACTCATTTATTTATTTATTTATTTATTTATTTAATTTATTTATTTATAAGAGACAGAAGATCTAATTCTGGGGCCCAGGCTGAGTGTACCGGTGCAATCATAGCTCACTACAGCCTCAAGACTCTTGGGCTCCAGTGATCCTCCTGTCTCCCTCTTCTGAGTAGCTGTGACTATAGGCAATCACCACCATGCCTGGCTGCTATTAACATTTTTTGTAGAGATGGGGTCTTGCTGTGTCATCCAGATTGCTCTGGAACTCCTGGCCTCAGGGGATCTTCCCACTTTGGCTTCCCAAAGTGCAGGGGTTCTCAGGGAAGCCACCAAACCCAACCCTTGTTGCAACTCTTTCAAACTTCCCATTTATTCCCTTAGGAAATTCTTTGGTTTCACTTTAAATACATTCCAAAGTCAACCATTTCTCACCCCCGCCCCAACATCCTGATGCTGGTCATCATCATATTTCAGTGGGATTATTACAGTGGCCTCCTACCAGGACTCCCTGCCTATGGCCTCGTCCACCCACGGACTATTTTCAGACAGTTTCCAGAGTGATCCATTTAAAAATAAAGCATGAGTCAGCTCTCACCTACCTCAAAACCCTTCAATAGCTCCCTGTGTCGCTGAAAGTACGAGGATGCCTTACTCAGCCTGGCCACGTTATGTTTTGATCCTGTCTCCTACTATAGGCTGAGTATCTCCAGTCTAAAAAATCCAAAATTCTAAATGCTCCAAAATGTAAAACTTTTTGAGCATTCGCATGATGCTGAAAAGCAACGCTCATTGGAGCATTTCCAATTTTGGATGTTTGGATTAGGGATGCTCAACTAGGTAATGAGAATACTCCAAAGTTTGAAAATTCCCAAATCCAAAACACTTCTGGTCCCAGCCATTGTGGATCAGGGATACTCAACCTCTACTCTCCCCATCAGGATGTGGCTTCAACTACACTGGCCCATCTGCTCTCTATGGAACATTCCAGTCTCTGCTCACTCTGCTTCACAGTGGGATTCCGTGATCTCCCTATTCACAGGGGCAACCCCGGAACCTCCCTTATTCTCCTATTATTTTCTCTCTAGCACCTATCATCATGTCTTTACTTACCATGCTTTCCTGCCTGTTGTCAACCCCAAAAGCAAAGAGCAGAGAGGGCTGAGATGCTGTGAATAATTTATTTGATTTAAGTCAATGTATCCCCCAATGACCATTTCAACATGTAATCGATAAAGAAAAATTATTCAAATATTTCACATTCTTTCATCCATACAAAGGCTTCAAAATACTCAGTGGATTTCACATATGCAGCACATCTAATTTTAGTGTTCGATAGCCACAGGAACCTGGTGGCTTCCACGCCAGACAATATAAACACAGCAGGAAGCCAATGCAGTTAATAAAGATGTGGTGAATGAACAAACAAATGAATAATATTCCACCCACAGGAAGAGTTATTTTAAATTGCAAAGATAGTACTCTTGTGTTTAAAAAGTTCCATTATAAGGCCAGGTGCAATGGCTCACATCTGTGACACTAGCTCTTTGGGAGGCCAAGGTGGTGGACTGCCTGAGCTCAGGAGTTCAAGACCAGCCTGAGCAAGAGCAAAACCCCATTTCTAAAAAAAATAGCCAGGCATGGGAACTATAGTCCCAGCCACTTGGGAAGCTGAGGCAAGAGGATCACTTGAGCCCAGTTTGAGGTTGCAATGAGTTATGATGCCAGGGAACTCTACTGAGGGCAACAAAGTGAGACTGTCTCAAAAAAAAAAAAAAGTTTCATTACATAACACATCAGACCCTTACTATGCATGACATACTCTGATTTTCTTAAATCCTACTCCATTGCATGCCTATTCCATTTTATTTATTTATTTATTTATTTATTTATGAGACAGGGACTCCTTCTGTCTCCCAGGCTGGAATGCAGTGCTATGATCACAGCTCACTGAGACCACCGACTCTTTGTCTTGAGCTATCCTCCTGCCTCAGCCTCCCAAAGTACTGGGATTACAGTAGTGAGCAATTGCACCTGGCCTGCTTATTCCATTTAAAAAATCTTTCGTATAACCTACTAAACTGAATCTCTAACAGACGAATTGGTCCCAATTCCCACTTAGAAAATCACTGGTCTAAATAAAACTTAATGCGGGCACTCTGTAATGAATATACTTTAGGATACTTCCTCTGACCTCCAGATACTGCACAGGGCCCTTTGAAAAAGAAAGAGACTGGCCTCTAGAAAGAGGGGTGACTGACAGGAAGGGTGATCATTTAAAGTACCCTGCCAAGCCACAGACTGCAATAATCACAGTCCGTCTAATAATCGGTAATGGGAGTCTTTTTTTTTTTTAATTAAAGGTTAATTTTTAAAAACTTAGCACACTATCAGGTAATTAACAAAATATCTAATTACCTTTAATTATGCATTACATACATGCTAATATACAAAATTCAAGGGAAAATCGGCACGGTTTTCATACTTCAAAAAGACTGAATTTGAACAGAAAGACTTCAGGTTTTTCATTTTTCTCCTCCAACCCATGCAAAGTACATTCGTGTCATGTTTACAAGTTCCCATTCACCAGCAGTCATCTAAAAGGATACCACAAACTTCAAACCCAAACCCAGTTCCGGGCAGAAGTTACCCAGTAGCAACTTCAACCAAAAAATGGCCGGGCGTTGTGGCAGGCACCTGTAGTCCCAACTACTTGGGAGGCAGAGGCAGGAGACTCACTTGAGCCCGGGAATTGGAGGTTGCTGTGAGCTGTGATGTCACAGCACTCTATCCAGGGGGACAGCTTGAGGCTCTGTCTCAAAAAATAAACAAATAAATAAAAAATAATAAAATGGAACTCATAAAATAAGGATTCTATCGTCAATATACTATTTGTTGCTTTGTGATCCTGGACGTGATAAGGTGCTGAGGAGCTACCTCGGCCAGAGTTAACACAGATGTGCTACCCTTCACAGGGTTTTGTTTTATACGGTTAAGCTTCAAATTTCTTTCCGAGGCTCTGAGTTGCCAGAGAGAGGCAGTATTCTTCTCTTGTTCAGTTGCTACCTAGTGTGAGGATCTACGGTTAAGTAGGAGGGTATTTGTGCCCTTGGCAAATGAATAGTAAAAACACTGTCTTACAAAGACGGATGTGTGGTGTGTGCCTGAATTCCCAGCTACTCCAGGCACTGAGGCAGGAGTAGTTCAAGGCTGCCTTGCCGGAGCCTGGGAACAGCCGCTGTACTCCAGCCTGGACAACTTGGTGAGCACTTGTCTCTCACAAAAAGAAAAGATCCATAAAATCACCCATTATTCGGTTTTGTATTTCATTGTTCACTGTGCAAAATATGGCTACCTGATCATTGCTGCAAATATTTTCTTTACCACTAAATATTCCTTCATGTACATTTCATAAGTGACTTCTGCTTGAAAACTAACTCTATTGAGCATATTTCTCTAGAAATCAATATTTTTAAATTTTTTTTTCCTTTAAAACTAACATTCAAAAAAGACAGCTCTTGTTTACAGAGTAACTTAGTTTAGCATTATGGCTAACAATGTTTAAAAACAGCTAACTTAAAATACAAACATTTAAATTCTGAAGTTTAACTGTTGAGAGGCCACCTCCAACTGTGGAAATACACAGGGCACGAAAAAGTAAGTAATCTTTCCCCCAACGCTATTCTTCATTAAGAACATTTCAGGCAACTGTTCTGTGAGATCTAGGAGTAAGAATTCATGAGGTTTTAAGACAGTTTAAAAATTTTAAAACGCCTTGGATGAACCTTGAAAACATTATGCTAATATATAAAATTCAACGGAAAATCTGCATGAAAGAAGCCAGTCACCAAAGACCACATATTGTACGATTCTATTTTTGTGAAATATCCAAAGTAGGTAAATCTATACAGACAGCAAGTAGATTAGTTGTTGCCAGGGGCTGGGCAGAGAGAGGAATGCAATAACTGCTAATAGGTACTGCGTTTCTTTCTTGAGAGATGAAATGTTCTGAGATTAGACTAGATGGTTACAAACTCCATAAACATAAAGAAAAACACTGAAATTAAGTCTACTTTAAAAATAGGTGAATTGTGTTAACAACATTAACAAGCTATTAACCGAAGAATTAACATGCCTAGCTGGGCACAGGGGCCCACACCCATAATCCTAGCACTCTGGGAGGCCAAGGCAGGTGGATTGCTTGAGCTCAGGAGTTCAAGACTAGCCTAAGCAAAATTAAGACCTGTCTGTACTTTAAAAAGGAAACATTAGCTGGGAATTATGGCAGGAACCCATAGTCCCAATACTTGGGAAGCTGAGGCAAGAGGATGGCTTGAGCCCAGGAGTTTGAGGTTGCTGTGAGCTAGGATGCCATGGCACTCTACCCAAAGTGACAGAGTAAGACTCTGTCTCAATAAAAAAGACCAGCCTCAGCAAAAGAGATGGGATGGTCACCCCATCTTTACTAAAAATAGAAAAAAAAATAACACCCAAAAAACAAAAACTAAAACTAGCTGAGGGTAGGGGTGGGTGCCTGTACTCTCAGCCCCTTAGGAGGCTGAGGCAAGAGGATCGCTTGAGCCTGGTAGTTAGGGGTTGCTATGAGCTATGATGCCACAGTACTCAACTCAAGGGTGACTAAGACTGTCTCAAAAAAAAAAAAAAATTAACATGTCTGATAACATTCACAACAGCATACAAGGAAATCAAGTTAATCTCAGCTTCCTTCCATAATGCTAAAATATGTAATTCCTGGCACCCATGGAATTAAACACTGTTTCTTAGCAACCAATATTCATCCTTCCTAACACTTATCACCTTCACCATTTGTCTATGTCTTCTCCTCTGGAATATAAACTCTTGTGAGGACAGAAATCATGTTCTTCTTACATGGTCCTATGATTTTAGCACCTAGTCCAGGACCATCAATAAATATGTGCAGTAAGAATTGATGTAGGGGTGTGTCTGTGTATACCTTTGCATATATGAATCAATGAATGAAATTATTAGATTGGAACAATTCAACCAATCAAGTACTTGTGTTGTACTTATTCCTTAAATCTGTTTTCTAATTCTTCCCATGCTCTTGACCACCCAGGTAGAGACATATCCCAGCAGCTCTTGAAGCTTGTTTGGGCCATATGAGCATTAATCTTGCCAATTAATGTCAGCAGATAGGAGGTATGCGCTACTTAACCGTTCTGCCTAAAAAGAAAACCACTTGCCTTGCACTTCTCCACTTCAACCATACAGATCCCACAGAGCCCCAACAGAGGATAGCACAGATGTACGGGACTTGTCCAACTGAGGAAGACTGGCCAGATTATTTTATGAGAGAGAAGTAAACTTCTATTTCAGTTATGCCTTTGTATGTTGGGTTACCCCAGACCATTCCAACCTAAGCATGGGTATCTTACCTGTTTTTGGAGAGAGTGGGGAGAGAGCATTTCAATACGTAACTGAACTGATTGTTATTTCAGCCAATGCGGTCATCTGGTAACTCAGTGAAAAACCTGCTACAGTGTCTTCACAACATCATCTTTCATTAATAATCACCTTATTCGAATGCTGAATACTATAGAAGGGTCATTTTGAATGGGTTTAGCTAGGAAACTGTTGGTGTCATTAAATAAATACTTAAATCACCTAAATTTATATTTCCAAAAGAACCAGTGAATCTATGTCAAAGAGCAGAATAGCATTTTAGCTTTATTTTTAACCAAGAAATAATTTATAGTATGTAAGACACAATGAACATAATATGTAAGAATGTATCATGGTTCCTTCACCTAAAAAAATAGCTCAGGCTTGGCACCAGTAACACAGTGGTTACAGCACCAGCCACATACATCAAGGCAGGTTGGAATCCAGTCTGGGCCAGCTAAACAACAATGACAACTGTAACAACAAAAAAATACCTGGCATTGTGGCACGTGCCTGTAGTCCCAGCTACTTGGGAGGCTGAGGTAAGAGAATCACTTAAGCCCAAGAGTTTGAGGTTGCTGTCAGCTGTGACTCCACAGCACTCTACCCAGGGCAACAGAGTAAGCCTCTGTCTCAAAAACAAAACAAAACAATCAGCTCAAATTGGGGATGAGGCTGAGGTGTATGTGTGTGCAATAATTACACATTCTTTTAGATTGTTTTTTAATTTTCTCTCAAGTAAGTTAGCTACAAACAAATGAACTAACATAAAATACGAAGCTTAAAGATACCTAATGTTTAAAAGTTACCATTTACTTATAATCCATATAGGCTTAGTAATTATCTTCAACTCTCAATGCCATTCGGAATTGAATATAAATGATGAATTTTACAAATTACATTTTAATTCTAAGCAAAATGCATGTAGGTGAACTGCCAACGGTGAGGGGAAGCAGAGAAAATGCCGCATAAATCTTTATGACATCACCAAACCAAGACAGCCATGATAGAACGGCATTGCTAAAATTGTGACCAGGGCAAATTCTCTTCTTAATCTCTGTTTGGGCATTCTAGATCACCTTGGGTAAGTTACTTATCATCTACAGGACCACTTTCCCACTGTGCGAAGTGGGGATTATAATAATTGCCAGCTACCTCTTAGGAATGCCAGCAACCAGACCCATTTTGTAAAGCATTCAAATATTCTTTGAAGAAAATGTTATATCACTACCAAGTATGATGGCTGTTATTTATGATTCCTCAGATGTTTTAATCTAAATTTTAAAAATGGCTTCATCTGGTTTTCTGAATTTGCCTGGCCACTTTTATGTATACAACTCGTTGTTGCCATAGAACCTGCACGGGCATATTTATGTGTATCTATTCTGACTGTTAATGACTCCTAGATTTTAAATTTGGGGGATAGGAGTTGCTGAGAAGCCCCTGGTACGTGGAATCTACAACATTCTTGTAGTATGAAAGATGGGGTTAGTCTTTTGTTCATTGCTGGACAATAAGTTCTTCTCTTAGGGGCCGGCTATGGTGGTTCACACTGTAACCCTAGCACTCTGGATTGCTTGAGCTCAGGAATTCGAGATCAGTGTCTCCAAAACTAGCCGGGAGTTATGTTGGGCACCTGTAGTCCCAGCTAGTCAGAAGGCTGAGACGAGAAAATCACTGGAGCCCAAGAGTTTGAGGTAGCTGTGAGCTATAACACCACAGCACTCTACCATGGATGACAAAGTGAGACTCTATCTCAAAAAACACATCTCTTTGTTTAAGGCTTATATATCAAGGAACACCAACCAGTAGGCTCCTTTGAACATATTATTTTATATTTCCAGAAAACTTTTTATTCCTTTCTATGTAAGAAATTAAAATATATAACCAAATTAGTTTTCCAAAGATTTTTGATCTTGTTCAAAGGAAAAAACTGCATGTAACTTATTTGAGTCTACATACCCTAATTTATTTCCCCCTCAAACTGGAGAGTCCAAACATAGATGGAATGAATAATACTGTAAAAGAAAAAAAAAAAAGCTAAGTAATCCAATGTACATCGGGGACAGGAAAACTGATGAGAACATATAAAGAATAAAAATAAAGACAAGAAGAGCTGAAATTGAGAAAATCAACAGAGACTGAGCAAAAACTCTCACTCTGAGCTTCCCACCAGTCAAGTCAAAGAGAAAAACTGCTTAGATGTGTTCATCAGCTTTCCTTGTGTTACGAGAAGGGTTTATTAGGAAGACAAAATGTTTTTATGGAGCAGAAATTTTACATGGCGGGGGGATGGCCTTATTTGCAGGGTACTGAGAAACAGAATAGGTCATGCACTTGATAGTGATCATAAAGACAGGGTATTTTTGTGTGTGTGTGTGTGTGTGTGTGTGTGTGGACTATCTCAGCAAACGCTAATGACAAATTTCTGGAAAATTTTTTTCCTAAATTTTCCCTTAACCTATGATATTTTTAACTTTGCACAAAATCCCAGAACTGGAGGGAGAAGTTCCATTTGGGGGTAAGGTGTTAAACATGGACATTTTAAAGATATAAAGATATCCAGTTGGAAGGAAAATAATCCATGCTCACAGGAGATTACGAAGGAAACAAGGAAAACTGTCAATAAAGCTCTTACCTGAAGGTGTATGGTGAAGGCAACTCTGAAGCTGAATTTTCTTATCTTTCACACTTTTTTAGGTTTGTTTAATCACAATTTTAGCTTCACCAACAAGTTCTGTTAACGGCTCAAGATGAGTTAAACATTTGGCATGACTGTGTTGAGTGACTTGGATGGAGATCCCTCAGAGAGATCAGAGACCAGGACACAGCAAATTCTAGCAGCAGAGACTGAATTGCCCCCAAAGTGGGGAATATTTACTCTATGACCCTCCACAGAAAAAGTTCATAGACCCCTGATATAGATGAACCCTTAACTTTTTAAATTTGGAAAACTGAGCCTGTGCAAAGGAAAGTACTTTGCTAAAAGTCTTGCCATGACTTAATGATCCCAATTACTGGTTGGGATCAATCCCTTCCACGATACAACAACTGAAAGGTTCATCTGTCCTCTTCAGAGGACAGTGAGGTGCATTCTGCAAAGGTGTAGCTTAAACAATATAAATGGCAAAGTGAGGCAAGTCTGATTTTTCTGGCCCAAATTAAACACCCCAGAGTGCAACTCTAAAAACAGATCCATACCCTTTACAAGGCATTCTAGAACTCCAAAACCCTGAGATCAGAAACAAAATTGATCAAAAAATCTTCATATTATGAAAGTTCCACAAAAAAACACCTTGTTCAACTAACGACTAAGAAACCTGTATGTTACAAAATAAACAGCTGAATTTAATAAAATCTGAGCAAAGGTTTTGCTCTACCATGCTAGCCAACTACCTATTTTTAAAACAGACACAAACCTACTAAATCAAATGGAATTGTTAAAAGACACACACACACAAAAAGAAAAGAAAAAATGAAATGAAGACTTGAGAAACAGCAAACATTAAAATGAACTGCAAGACTCTTGCATGAGATGATCATTGCCCTTATCAGAAAGGGATTTTTGAAATCAAGTAAATACCCAGCAACTCTAACCATTTCACCAAGAGTGCTTTTTTTAATCCACCCTCCCAAAAGCGAATTTGAGAAAATTAAATTTGGCTTTAATTCATTAAGCTACAGTAGTCTCTCTGAAAACTTCTAATTTTAACATCAAGTACTCATTTGATTTTCAAGCAAGGTCAAGAGAACAAGGCAGCCCAGTGCTGACATTACAGGGATATGCCCCTCGCTGCTCGGCAGTTACATCAACGTGGCGTGTTGCTATGGTGCCTGACTGTTAATTTCTGAAGGAAGGTGATTATAAAGCTGCCAGATGAACATCAACTGGATGACACCACTTCAGCACACAACACTGACACGCGTTACTCTTGTCTGCAGCCCGTTGATTTTATGAATCACTAATTTTGTGATGTGAACATTCCTTTCTAACTTTAAACCTAACAAGTCAACAAGCAAGGAAAAAAAATAAAAATAAGTTTATATTCAACACACAGAGGAAAGTTTGATAATACAGTAATTTGGCAGGGGTGGTGGGTGGGGGAGGAAGGAAATCTGTGAACCATTTAAGAGCAATCAATTCTTTTAGGACCTCCAAAAATATACTACCTACATATATACATGTATATTTGACAAGTACAGATCAAAATTAACAGAATTAAAATGCCTAGAAGGCAAGAGATACAGTCCTAGATATAATTCTACTAATCACATTTGCATTTACCTTTTTTTGGCTTCTGTAAAGCAATCTTCAGTTATAGTCACCTCAAAAGGTCACGTCTTACCCTGAAAACAAAAGAGAACATCACAATGTGAATGTCAAAGACAAGTTGCAACCACCTCTGCCTGGGATAAGACACAAGCAAAACAACAAAGGAACCCAGTTATATTTAATGGCAAATATTTATTTCAGAGTTAATAAAAACAAGTCCCCACATCTCCACTTACCTGGACCACATGCCTCTAAGCTCTTCAAGATGACAAAATCAACTTGCATGGAAAAAGTCAAGATGAAAGATTTGAAATTGTGTGTCTGAACTTTTTCTCCCCTTGCTGTCTATCAATTTATTTTCATGTGGAATAATACGTGACTCACAGGCCTTTGTTTTTGGAAACCAGACTGCTAACTTGAACATGTCTCTGGTCAATGCCCACGATATCTCTTATTTCATTAAAGTAGAGGCTTATTTTCCCCCTCTTCAGAAGAGAGTTGGTTCTTGTAGACAAGAGGCTTTCTGCTACTTTAGACCTTTCAAAATGAATAAAAGCACCACAATTTTCAGTTTGGGGAGGCGTGGGGGGCTAATTGCTGGTGAAAGCTGTTCACAGAATGTTTTTCACTTAGCATATATCTACCACATCTAGTAAGTTAAATAAAAATGGTTCATGTCAGATGAAATAAACAATTGAAATCAAGCTTCCTAAAACACAAAGAAGCCCTAGAACACATTTCACCCCACATCTACTCCAGCATCTGCACATTCCCATATGCAAAACACCGTGCAATCCTTTAAGAAACATTACAAGCTGCCTCTTTCTGCCCATGTAACTGGGATCAACATATGGCACAAGTGAAAAGAAAAACATTTGTTTATTAATTTAGATCAAATTACCAAGAGGGTACAGGATTCATTCCACATCCATTGCCCAAATGCTCGGATAATTTTTTTAAGATGATGAAATCATATCAACATTTTATTAAAATGTTAATATCCTTTTACTCACGCGTCAGAACAATATGTAACAAAGTGGTTTTGATTTTATATGACTATATCCCTGCTTACTCCCCTGTTGTCAGTCTCGTAGGTAGAAAGGCAAACATCACTGAGTAAAAATCTTCTTTCACTGGGGCTAAAATTTTGGAAGTGGCACTTTGGTGTATACTGTCTTTGAAGAATTTGATCTGAGGCCAATTTATGACATTTCCACAAGCAAGTGTATGCAGATTCTTGCCATTAAGATTGGAAAAAAGATGCGGGCTCTGAGTGAAATCGTAATTTTCATGTTTACTGTAAGAGGAAATTGGAGGTTTTCACCCTAAATGCTCACCATTTGGGTGGGGGAAAACCCTAGCTCTGGGACTTAAAATTACTATTTTGCAGCCCGCCCAAAACCTTTTTGTTTTTACACAAAACAATTCAAATTGAAAATGAAAATCGTGTGCTTTACCGCTGATGTGTGTCCCTAGGACTGGTTTCTCTGGTGGTGAGAACTCTGTTTTGGGGCAAGCAGTGATAGGAAGGGAAGACAGCGCACTGATTGTCAGGTCCTCAAGTTAAAGCAGAGGTGGGCAAAGCAGTGCTCCACTCAAATCAGAGCTCGGTAGATACAAGGCACAGAAACCTCTCAGGCACTAGAAATTTCTACCTACACCACGCGTCGAATCTTACAAGCAAAGCAAGTGAACTTTGGCAGACCCTACTCAATTCGAAGCAAGAATGCTCTTTTCTCCCTCTTTTTTTACTTTAGATATTCTCCAATACATACCTTCTAAACTAATTTATATGTTTATCTATTGAGCAGCGTCTATTTTTGCATGTTTGGCAGTCAGACCTATAGTATTAGACTTTGCAATGCAGATGAGATTTGCTATCGTATAGGCCTGGCAAATAACTGGACCTCATTAAAATTTAATTTTTTTAAACTGCTGAAAATGCCTACTTTGAATAAAGTTATCTCTAGTGCTGCATTCAAACCTGCAGAACATATTTCAGGTAAGGCCTGTTTCTCCATTCACCTATTTATTCAGCACATAAATGAGCACAGAGCAGAGAGAGAAGCTGGTTCACCCTCAGATTTTACACGTGTGATTTTGCCGCCCTGGGTATAGATGAAGTATTAATAACAAGATTATACCATTGACCCTCAAGTTACAAATACTAAAGCCATACAAAATTGGCTGCATTTAATTTTCACTTACACATAAAAAGTCAGTAGTAGGATCCGATCTACATTTTCTTCCATTTTAAAGTTGTATACATTTTAATGCGCTTGCACATTTGACCTCTCATTCATTTATTTCTGTTGATTTTTGTTTTTAAGAAAAAGTATACGTTAGCAAAGGAATCTAAAAGATATTTTTCTAGTTTTGCTGAGAAGAGATTAATAGTTCAACAGCTGTTTGCCATCATGCTAAATTAAATGAAATGTGCCAATATAAAAGACAAGAAAATTAGGGGGTAGTATCAGGGCCCTAGCCTGCATCATTACGAGCTTAGAAGAATCAGAAATCAACTAGAAGAAAAATCTGCATTTCATTCTTCCCCAACGCATAAAACTTCCATTTCTAGAGCTACATTTGCTATTTTTCAAACAATCACTTTTACTTATCAAATATATCATTTACCTGTGTGTTTACTGGCAGTGTGAGTGCCAAACTAAAAGTAAATGATTGTATAAAGCTTTCAAGTCTTTAAAAAACAAAAAGATAAAAGAAATATAATATATTCCCCTCCAGCCCACACTTGGTCTTCTTTTAAAAAATGCTATCTCCCTACAAATTGCATTTCTTTTTCATTTTTTCTCTCTCCTATTGGTTGTAGGTTTTGAAAGTGAGCCAAGGGTGCGGTAAACAAATTATTTTCCTTTTGTCACTCACAGTGAAGACCTTGTGAACACTAGAATTATTCCGTGGCCTCTTCACTATTGATTGCAACAATATCATTTACCTGAAGTGATGTGGTGGCCACAAAAACCATGACCTAGACACCAAATTTCAGCTTCCACCTGTCAGGTCAGAAACCTAATGTGCCTCCGAAGCTTTTCCTCTACCTCTCTAACCTCTCTCCCACAAGTCAGGAATTTTACTCCACAGAACCCTCACGTTATTAGTAACGTTTCAATGTCACACTTTCTGTGGGTATATTTTGCCCTTCATTTAATTTCTGTGACATACAATACACAGGGCCAATTGGGATGTCCTACTCGGAACTGAGTTGTAGGTAAGCGTGGCAGTGTGATCTCATTTTACAAGACAGAAAATGAACAATATAGATTCTATTTTTCCCGTTTAAATCACTTCCTCCTCTTCTTTGTTGGCAGGTAAAATAAATGATCTGCATGAGCATTTCTGCATTATATTTCAGTTTATACAGTTAAGCAAAAGAGACTCCAAAGGATGGCCAACCGCTTTCACTTCAACCCTCAGGTTGACCAGTGCTGGCTGAGAACCTACTGTGTGCCAATCTCACTACTGTTGCAAAGGGGGGAAAAGTGAGCCTGTTCCTCAGGTCTCTGACTACAAGGACCCCTCCCAACCCTTGCTGTGCAGGAAGGAACACAGTTTAAAGTTCCCATGCCTCCAACTTCTGCAATCCAATGGCCTTCATTTCATCTCCAAAAACAAATCCAGATGGGTTCATGTCCAAGAGATGGCTGCCTCTTTAAGCAGGGAGCCTTATCCTGTGAGGGCTTTCACGTCTTGTTTTTCAATGGTTTCTTAGAAAACAGACGGACATCAACACATATGTGACTAGTCGAAAGAGTAGTAAGTAACACAGGGCCACTTTGTTTTCTGTACTTAAGACAATTCACGCAGAAATCAACCCCAAAGTTTTCTCTCTGCCTTTATAACTTCATGCTTGCAGAAAGGAAAAGAGGAGAGAGAAGGAAAGAAAGAAAAAGAAGAAGAAAAGAAAAGGGGGAAGACAAAAGGAAAAGAGAGCAGAACGGGAGAAAAGAAGGAGAGAAAAGGAAGGAAGGATACAGGAAAGAAAAGAGAGAAGAAACTGCTGTGTAGCCCAGGTCTCTGAGAGCAGAGGCAACCTTCAACACTACCCAACGTACCGCTTCTCAAATATGGTCTGCTTTTCACTAGTACCAATCACGGAAATGCGCTACTTGGGATCCATCACTTCCCCAATTCTCCTATCCCTGCAAGTAACATTTTACTTCTTTTCTCCTCAAATCATAGAACCTTAGTCTGGGGGTCTATTCTAGAAGGCAAAAATCTAAAATACCATAAATGAAGTAAGGTCCCTGTTCTAGGCAACCCCGGCTGATGGCTGCCCTGTTAGTAGGCTGGCAGTCCGCTACTAACTCCACATCGACCTATCTCCTTTGTAAAAAAAAAAAAAAAAAAAAAAGACTCTCTTACCTTATAGAAAAGTAAAACCCTGGTCATGGTCATGTGAAAATATTTTATCGGTATCCTTTAACAGCCTTTAAATGTTGAAACCTAAAAACAATATTTGCTGTTTTCCCTTTGAAGCTCTAACAAAGCCTTTGTTTTACATTCACCTTTAGTGTGCAATAAGAGTTAATAATCAAATCCATCCCAACCCCCACAAATGTTAAACAAAAAGATAAAAGAAATGCAAATAGCTATTGTCATGGAAAGTTAAAGTACCTGTCTGTATTTTTAAGTGAAAACTATTATCTCTATCAATCAAAATTTAAGAATACAATAGCGCTAATCACAGAAGGTGCTCTGACGGAGTTACTTTGCCTCATAAAAAAAAGTATTTTTCCCCTTAAAAACCAAGTATGAAAGTCATATACTTACAATTAGATAGACTATTTGTAATTTTATTATTAAAAACCTTCAGCAGTCTCACTGTTAATAAATGTTTCTAAGTCTCTAGACTGATCTGTACCCAAGAAGACCCAAGTCCCTACATATTTTAATAAGGTTGATGAATTTTTATTTAAAAGTCTCACAATTTCCAACCTGCGGGGGAACAGCACACTCTTCTGTTGAAAAGAGTTACTCAAACAGAGCCAACAGTTAACTGGTAATGCAAACTCCTTTTGGATCCTGGACACAATTCCAACACCCTGCAATATCTTTACATAGTTCATATCTTCCCTGTATGGTTAACTCTTGTTAATTGCGGCAACTCGTTTTTGAAATAAACATTCCGCCCTCAAAAAGAAGTAGAATACCCTGATCATACCCCAGAATGATCTACGTGTATAGTACATAAATTTCTCTGGATCTTTTTTTAAAATTCCCTTTTAAAAAGGACTGGATTAGCCCCTGAATATGGTGCTTTCTAAAGACAGTGCAGGAACAAAAAATAGCAAGACCCCAGATAGTAAAACAAACAGCTCAAGATTAAAATTCCTAGAGCAAACAGTTAAGCCAGGATGCCATTATGCACACTGAGCCTGGATGATGTCTCTCCTCCACCGTGGGGCCAAGAGGCTGTCATTTCCCCCCCCCCAGCAAGATCAGATTTCCTTCCCTCCCCGACCGCCTCTCTAAGCATCATGGCCAACATCTCCAGTGTGCTATTAATATCAGTGAAGAGACGACTCGGTTTCCACAGAAGAAAACCCTTCCTATTCCGCACAGACCTTGGGGAGGACCCCAGTCCGGGTGTAGACAGTACACAGCAGAGTTTCTCTGCTGTCTTACAGTCCGCTCTTGCACACTGTTTGAACACAAACAATGGCAGCATTATCTGCAGGATAGTTACAAAACAGGATTTGTTAGGACAAAGAATAATAAAGCTGCTCTCTCTTTCTCTTTCCTTTTTAATTCCCTCCAGTCCCGAAGAGCCTCTCTCTGTCAGGCCAAAATTCAGCCACATTTCCTGAGAGACACCTGTACTTATCTATTTTACTGCGGCCAGAAACTGACAAACGGCCCAGGAACCCTGAAGGGCTTCAGGAGGCTCCCAGAAGGGCAGCAAAGTGCCCTCTTCAATATTAGTAAAATGAAACAAAAGTATCAGCCTTGGCTTTACACACACTTACCCGGTCATGATGAGAAGGCAAAGCTTTGGGGCCAGAGAAGCAATTTTCACACAACGGAAGAAAGTTGAGAGTTTGTAAAGGAGAAACTACAGGAGCTCCCAGGGCTCCCAGGGCTCCCAGGGCTCCCAGGCTGGCGGCAGCGTGAGGAAGGACTGGAGGTATGTGGGCTAAACACAACAAAAGCCACTGCCTTACTCTAGATTAAATATGCAGGAAGAGGCCCCTTTGCATAAACACAAACACTCAGCAAATGAATAACTGGCTCAATCAGACGCCCGCTGTGCCTTCTACCTGTCCTCTCTCTAACAGGAGACACCTCCTGTTCCAGGGGACAGGACTGAACAGGAGACAGTTAAATGTTATGTTGCTATAATAACAATTAAAATGAATGGCATTCATTAGTAATTAAGAACTCACTCCTGGAGGAACAGGGGTAATGGGGGGCAGGGGGGTGATGTTGTATTATTGTTGTATCTCCAGCTACTCCAAAAAGAACTTGGTGTATATATCTTTACAGTTTTGCTGTGTCTGCATTTAAATCTCTAGTATCAATGAGAGTTTAAAACAATCCTATCACATTTAGTCACAATTTAATAGATCAGAGATATGCTTCTTGCTTCTCTACTTTGTCACATTATAAACCAATCCTTGTGAGTCTGTACCTACAGAAAGATCTATTTTGTACACATACATAGTGAAAGGTACACATTAAAAACATGTATGTGGATATATGTGTGCACATATACTCACAGGTAAAACACTCCTGATCGCTAATTAAAGAGAACAACCCCCCCATATGCTATTTAACTACCCTCTTTAGTTCACTAATCAATTAAAATAATTTGAGTTTCCCAAAAACATATCCCAAATGCCTGCCTTCAAATGTCATCAATCCGTGACCACTCATTTAAAAACCTCACCCCTATATTAGAAAGGATGCTTTTAACTGAGTGGCCCCAACCACTTATAATTTCAATTAAATAACATAATTACAGTCAACAATTTTCTCCATTTGGGCAGAAAATATACCTCCACATAATTTGTCTTTAGAACCTAAGAATTTAAGCAAGAGGAAAAAAACATGCCGACGTTGGGAATTCACTGCTGCCTTTTCCCAGCTAATAGAGTCAACTCACACTGACCTCTTAGTCTATGTTCCAGCTACATGTTGGTCTTAGTAACTTAATTATTTTTTAATAACTTTTGCAGTATTAAATGATTTCGATTGAAACATAAATAAGATTATGTTCATCTTCTAATTATTAATGCCACACGGTACTTTGGGGGCAAACCCAGCATTGCTGTTCTATATAGAGAGGATGTGTCTGTATTATTATTGCATTTGGACCTAAGAGGGCAGGTCACAGATCCTTCACAGCCTTTGAGAATGTGTCACCATTATCCTAACTAAGGGAAACAGGGCGCTTTCTATTTCAAAGGCAAGTTTTATTTTATTAATACAACACTTTTCTGGTCAAATCTTCCTGCTGCAAAAGTAAAAGATTATTACTGAAATGTTTAAAAAAAATTTTTATGAAAAACTCATTTCAAACACATATGATGGCATAACATGGAGAAAAGAGAAACAGAACAGATGCCCACGCCCCCTCCCCCAAATAAAACCCAGGTTCTCTAAAAGGGGCACCCACAGACACTAAAGATGCGGATCCTTCACTGTTTTGCCTTGAAACGACCTTCCAAATGAGGTGTTAGATAACTCCTTCCAAAGCTGATAGTGATCTAACCTTGATGCAAATAAACCATAGAACACAATTTCATCAGTATATCACTGTGAAAAAGCCTTTGTCCATCCCAATGGAGCTTCTAATGACTGTTTTGGCAGTTCTAGCGGGTAGTTATGCTTCCCAGCTCATCTATACCTCATACTGGTTGAACAAGCTAATGGAGGTGCTGTTAGTGGAATCCAATATTAATGCCCTGTACCGTGCAAACCTGGATGCAACTGAATATATTATACAATTATAGGTCGTATCTAGTTCCATAGGTATTAGATACTGTGCTCTAAATTAATATTTCAATGAGGACAGTGAAATAAAGACGACAATCCAGGTAAGGGATCCATGCATTGTGGCCCAGCTAAACTCCTTGCTGACAGAGCGCTGGATTCAGGAGCAAATGGTACAAACATAGGGACTGTGACAAAAATCTGTATGCAAGCTTTAGATGCTGAGTGACACATACTGATGCACAGAGTCAAAGATGTCATCCTCACACAAGCGCCACTCGCTGTAAGCTCGAGAGAAAATGAAGGGGCAAGGATGGGGGGGCGCAGTTGCAGTGAGACCTCCAGAAAATAAACAGGGTGTACAGTTTCAAAGGCTGCAGACACAGACATTTCATTGTTCAAGCCAATTATCAGTGGAAAATAATAACAACAGATGGATTCAGAGTCACTGACTTTTCATATGCACTTCATCTCGGCGGAACAGATGATGAAACGCGAGAGCTATCTCAAAAAGGCAAAATATCTTTCAGTAAAAGAACTCTACAGTCCAGATGGGGACCTTCTAAGGCTGCTGATTATCTTCTTATAATGTTGTAAGATAGACTTACTAAAACATTTCAAGAACTGATCAGATATGATGCGTACAATGGCTTCATTATTGGAAAGAGTCGCCTCAGACTTGTGACTAAACCCGGCAGAGATTTCAATAAGGTTAGGGCTGTAAGTTTCCTGTTTTCTCATCAGGGGCTGCAGATTCCAACGAAAACTGGAAATCTGTACACAACAGAATAAACCATCGCCCAAAGATACTACATATTTGCTCTTCTCTCATTTGAACAAAGGAAAAAAGATGAACTGGAACTATAAAAAAGGACATTAAATTATTCTGAAGCATTCCATCTTGATGGGGGGAAAAATAACTCCAAAGCAATTCCTTATTAAAAAGCATTCCGTGATAAAATGTCATCCCTTTATATGTAGTCAGAATATCTTAAATATCCCTTGCCACTGATATTTATTGGAAAACAGAATTTTCTTTTGGTAGAAAATAAATATAAATTTCATTGGTGGCATGATAACAGTCCTAATAAATGCTAGTCGAAAAACCCAGCAAACCCCACCAACCTACCCTAACCCAGGACAGGCTCGCTGATAAAACATGAGAGGTAAACTACACCTTGAGAACTTGCTGTAAGTAATGGAAAAAGTTAAATCTCACATCAGGCCTCATTACTAGTGGAACAACAGTAAATCTTTCATCTGCCAGGTCCACTTATCTATCTAGCTCCATCTATCCATCTACCATGGATTCTACATTCGTAATTTTGCAAAAATCTTTCCCTGAATTGACATGCATTGCGGTTGGAAGCACTGTGCTAAGGAAAAAGAAAAGCTGATCCCCCCACTGTTTACTAACATACTTAACATTAAAAAAAATTTTTATGAACACACTGTTGACTTCACAAGTTTATAACGTAAGGAGAAAAAAATTAAAGTTTTTTCTTTTTCCCCCAAGCAAGGCTTTTCTTTCAAAGTACTCTGACAAAAGTAAATTCGTAGCAGAACACACAGGCCCGAGGAAAATATCGCCAAGGGCAAAATTCTGCAACTGCTTTAAGAAGCAAACAAGAACACAAAAGATGTGTAATACAACCATCTGGCTCTCCTCATACAGTATCTATGCCCCAACTTTATCCTCCACCCCCTTAGCCAGCCCACACCAATGCCACAAAACCAAATGGCTTCACTTATGTTTCCTGCGCAGCAAATTTACACGACTCAGGCAGAATACAAAAGTTGATTTTTACACGGAAACTAGTATCTTTCAGATTTTTCCCTACTTCAGTGATCTGGCTATCGGGGTTATCTAGTCACAGTGGGACTTCTTCAAAAAACCACTAAGGACCCTGCTGTGACAAGGATGTTCTCCTGTGGACATATATGTGCAGTCTGAAGAGAGGCTCGCTTCAAAAACCTGAATCTCTGCCACCTCGTGCTTTCTCTTCTAACCAGACCTTAGATGTGGACATTTGAAAAAGAAATCCTAAATGTATTTCAATTAAAACCTTTACTTTTGGCTCGGCGCCTGTGGCTCAACGGGCTAAGGCGCCAACCACGTACACCTGAGCTGGCGGGTTCGAATCCAGCCTGGGCCGCCAAACAATGATGGCTGCAACCAAAAAATGGCCGGGGGTTGTGGCGGGCTCCTGCAGTCCCAGCTACTTGGGAGGCTGAGGCAGGAGAATTGCTTGAGCCCAGGAATTGGAGGTTGCTGTGAGCTGTGATGCCACAGCACTCACTCTAGGGTGACAGCTGGAGGCTCTGTCTCAAAAAAACAAACAAACAAAAAAAACCCAAAAAACCTTTACTTTTTTGGGTGCTAAATCGTGGGTTGTTTCCCTCACTTATTATTTGAAATAACTACACTAACTTTGAGTTACCACTCTTACAAGTCATCATGTCCACTGGGATTTTTCCTTATTCAGCTCAGTCTACAGACATTTGCTGAGCAACTGCTGTGTCATCAGGAACTTAATGAACACCAGACAATCAAAATCCACTATTTTCCTGTGTGCCTGGTACATTAAACCCAAACTCGACAGTTTCCAAATATCTTCTACATGTGAGTAGGATGGAGCATTTTATTTACTTCTATACTTATTTTTGCAGAGATGATAAATATTTCAAAGATATAGCATGTTTGTAGGGACCCAACTGTTTTCAAAAGGTGGGAATGAATGCTTTTAATGGAAACCTCTGTCTGGGTAAAAATCAGCGAATCATCATTAAGTCTTCTCATCAAGGGACAATAAAAAATAATAATAACTGAGGGAAAAGAGAGCTCACAGTCAAATTCTACTCCTTGCTTTCTTGCAGGGGGACACTGGAGGCAAGCGTTCTCTATCTGGCGAGAGTTCTCAGCTAGGATCAAGACCTGTGAGGCATGGGGGTACATCTGGCTTGCTGCTGTTCTTTCACTGACTGTGGTTTTCCACCACCATTCCTGTATCCCTCTCCACATTAAGGGATTAAAAAAACTTCGCCTGGTTTTTCAAGGGGCTAATTTCTGGACGTTTCTGCCCAGGGCGTCCCTTGGTTTGGACAGTAGCGGTCAGCTGCAGGACACACACAGTGAATCCAGCCACTGGGCGAGGGCTTCTGCTAATTGTTTAAGGCTGCGCCAGTGTCTGGCCACCAGTTGGCAGACACAACTCATGGCTGCCTACCAGGCCTAGGTTAGCACAGCTGGAACCAGAGGACAAGCTTGCAAAGATATTCTTCCCAGGGCCACAGCTGGCTCTCGGCAGCTCCGGTCTGCAGCTAAACTGATTCTGTTAGGTTTTTCTGGGCATGTTTAGGCAACAGCCCAGCTGTGTTTAAGACAAATCTTACTAGTTTTGCCTGTGTGCATTTTCCATTTGTGACAAAATATTAGAATATAAACTCCATGAAGACAGGGGCAGCACCTGCTAGCTATATACCAGTACCAAACAACAGCTAGATGTTCAGTAAATAAAGAATAAATGAATGAATAACACTAACCAGTGGGTCAACCTAACAAAAACAATCTTGGACCTTATTCCAGCGCCTCTGTTCCCACATGTATGTACAATGGCTAATACTCTCATGTATGCAGAGAAGCCTACGAGTGGCTCTGTAGCTAGATTTTATTATGGGCATGCTGACACTGAAGAATGAACCCACGTCAGTGGAGCTGGAGAGACTTCCAACAATCCTTCCCCCCAAATGACCCAGTCTCCTAGTATTGCCCACATCCCTACTTTATGAGTCCTTAACCTGACGAACTTGGCAGTTACGTGCCTACAGTGCCTATAAGTGACCGGAACGCAGAAACTTACCTTCTGGCCACCACAGAAAGGCCAAATGATGAGGCAACTTTTCCTGGCACCTCTTCATCCCATTTCCTTTCCCATGCCTTTCTTCCTGACTTCCCTGACATGCACAGAGCCCAGCTCCCTTCTAAACTCAACTCTGACCCAAGGCTAGGCTTCCCCAAAGCTCACCACCTCTCTAGAGTTCAGTAGAAATACATTTAGAAACACGAGCATAATTTCGAACCAGGCTGGGATCTACCCTCTTAGCTCCTTAGCTAGAAAGATGCCAGGACGCAGGGTTGCTGTGTTAAGGATGATGTGAGAGAGCTTGGACTCCTTCTAACTAGGAAGCTCCCCTGAGTTCCCCCAAGAACTTGATGAAGGTGGAAGGACGCCTGATGGAAACCTGTCGTGGCTGCCCACATTTGATCTGCCCCAACCCCAATATGGAAAGTTAACACTCCTAAAACAAGAATGGCCGAACCACGCAGACTTTGACAAGCTCCAGACGTCTTCAGTGAAACAAAGCTACTCGGAAGTGGGAAAGATGAACTGTGGCTGAACTCACCCCCTTTTTTGTCACGTACAGAAGCAGGGGTTGGGGTAGGGGTAATTTTTTCAAGCTAAGTGTAAAGATTCTGAAAAGAGTACTGTGTTTACTATTAAGAATTTGGGATCTCAGCTCCTCCTGGAAGGAGCTGCTTACCTCACTCATTTCTTCACTTCTGCTAGGAAGATCCACCCCTAAAATGCCTCTCTTCCCCTGCTTCTCATATTTGAAGTGGAACACATTATTCTTAGTAAAGCATCTCAAGAATGGAGA
>CAUYON010044697.1:0-34955 GCA_963573935.1 Arctocebus calabarensis
TAGCTACCGTTACTTGATGTTTGACAAGTCAATTAAAAACATTCAGTGGGGAAAGGACTCCTTATTTTACAAATGGTGATGGGTGAACTGGCTGGTGACCTGTAGAAGACTAAAACTGGACCCACACCTCTCACCATTAACTAAGGTAGACTCTCACTGGATTAAAGATTTAAACTTAAGACACGAAACTATCAAAGTATTAGAAGAAAGTGCAGGGGAAACTCTTGAAGGAATCGGTTTGGGTGAATATTTTATGAGGAGGACTCCCCAGGCAATTGAAGCAGTATCAAAAATACACTACTGGGAGCTGATCAAACTAAAAAGCGTCTGTACAGCCAAGAACATAGTAAGTATAGCAAGCAGACAGCCTTCAGAATGGGAGAAAATATTTGCAGGTTGTGCCTCCAACAAAGGTTTAATAACCAGAATACACAGAGAACTCAAACGTATTATCAAGAAAAGAACAAGTGATCCCATCTCAGGGTGGGCAAAGGACTTGAAGAGAAGCTTCTCGAAAGAAGACAGGCGCACGGCCTACAGACACATGAAAAAATGCTCACCATCCTTAATCATCAGAGAAATGCAAATTAAAACTACTTTGAGATATCACCTAACTCCAGTAAGATTAGCCCACATGACAAAATCCCAAAACCAGAGGTGTTGGCGTGGATGTGGAGAAAAGGAAACACTTCTACACTGCTGGTGGGAATGCACACTAATATGTTCCTTTTGGAAGAATGTTTGGAGAGTACTTAGAAATGTAACAATAGACCTTCCATTTGACCCTGTAATTCCTTTACTAGGTATATACCCAGAAGACCAAAAATCACATTATAACAAAGACATCTGTACCAGAATGTTTATTGCAGCACAATTCAGAATATTTGATTTTCATATCCTATATTTGAGACCAGAGAAAATTCTTCAGTATCACATTCTTTTTCCATAGTTTAGTTTCACCTGTAGTATAGTTCCTCTTTATATTTATGTCACCACAAAGGTTTGTTTTATATTAGAGCATTCAATGAACTGGGTTTTTTAAAAGATACATATTTACTTTTCATATACGGGAACTTTCCAGATGACTGGTCAAATTACTACATTCACATGGTACGTTGATCCGGACTTTAAAAAAACACACACAGAGAGGAACAATGAAATAAGCCTTCCTCTCTCTCCATTTATGGGCATAATTAGCAATGCACCACAACTCATTTTGTGATGTGCCAGAAATTACATATCAAAATGGATCCTATTCCTTCAAAACCTTATCCATTTATTCTGAGAAATTACCAGTGCTCAAAACTGTGCTGAAAGTCTTTTTTAGGATTTCCTTCAGAGCCTGCTATATATTTTTAAAATATTATTAAAGGCAGCAAACTTTTGTCCTTGGAGAATAGATGTGATTTTGGAAATACACAAAAGTCATGTGGAAATAAATTTAAGGAAAAAGTCATGTGGAAACAGAAAGAAAAGAGTCAACCTGGGTGATAGTATATAAAGAAGAAATTCAGCTTTGCCCACCATCTCACAACTCAGATATAACCACCAGCAACAACACCTCAGTATATTTTCTTCCAGTAAGTTTTCTAGGTATATACTTTAACACAAATGGGATAATGCCACATGTGCAGTTTTGCATCTCCCTTTTCTCTGCCTAGTCAATGTTCCCATTGTTCTCAATTTCCGAGGTTCAGAGAAGCTTAAGTAACAGGCAAGCAGTCATACTTCAGGAAGTAGTCTAATTTCTAACTTTTTTCAACATGCATTAAGGTTGAAAAAAAGGTGAAACAGTTGCCCTAAAAGAATATTTGCATGATCTCCCATTCCTTGTTCCTTGGTGATAATATCTTGCAAGAACACCATTTGGTACATCACCACAGTACATGACAAATGAGAGAGAAACCAACAAGAAGAGAGAAGAAAATGATGTGGTTTTAACAGAGAATAAAGAAAATGAGATGCTAGCCCAGTGGTTCTCGACCTTCCTAATGCCGTAATATATTTTCAGTGTTAAAAAGGGGTCACGACCCACAGGTTGAGAACTGCTGTGCTAGCCCAAATCAATCATTTATGTGGTAGACAATCAGTGTGTGTAGGGGGTGGGGGGGTTGCATATGAACATGAACATGGCTTTCATTAGAATCACAAAAGATTATTCCCAAACTCTCAGAAATGGGGTAAAATCAGTTGAAATGCAAGAAGCACCACTTAAGGCAGGGTCAGAGAAGACGGAGTGACTGCTTACATCTGCCCTGTCCTTTCAAAAAGTGAGAGGGATTGCCCTATGAGTACACAAGCCCTATCAGCACACACAGACATAAGTCTGTTTTCCAAACTCCAAACCTGAGCTCAGCGTAGCCACACCACTACCTTAGATCTTTGTGAGTCCAGTTCAGGTGGAAGGTGGATTATGTCTCCACCTGCTTCCCCCCACTATCTGGACTACGCTCCTAGAAACCGAGAAACAAGAACTGAAAATGTTCGATCTCCATTTTGTCCCAACAATTGAGGCCATGTCTCACCATCCAACAGAAAACTCTGAGTTAGAAATTTTGCTTGATTTGGTCCCACACAAGTTATGGCAATCTTCATGCTGAAGTTAAGATGCCGAAAGATCCCTGTTAAGGACTAAAGGTCCTTGTAAAAGGTCTTTCATATGTTGATGATATTAGGATACAGGGCCTTTGGGAAGTGATTAGTTCCTGATGTTGGAGCCTTCGTGTATGGGATTAGTTCCAGTGGGCTCTCATGCTGCTTCCACCATGCGAGGACACAGCGAGAAGACGCCATCTGTGAACCAGGAGGGGAGTTCCATCGGATCTGCTGGAGCCTTGATCTTGGACTTCCCAGTCCCCTGACTTGTGAGAAATAAATGTTTATAGGCCACCAAGTCCATGGTATTTTTGTTACAGCAACCCAGACAAAGACTTGTTACCATTGTGCCCTTTGCTATTTAAAACATTATTTTTCTGTGAAGCCAGTTTAGCCTAGTGGAGAGTGCCAGTTTTTAAATACAACACCTTCTCCTTTCCCCATTGCTGACTTTCTCGGTGTCGGAGAGTGACTTCATCTGCCTCAAAATGAACTTCTCCACCTGCTAAAGGTGAAGGAATCAGGGCATAAAATTATGCCACAATAAATATGATTGGGAGGATTCTACGAAGCCGGGTCACCTCAATCGAACGGAGATACAAATTCCACAGATTGAGAGAGGAGTAACTAATTAAGAAAGTTAGTCATTGCCATGTGGTTCCAGGCAGAGCCCTGCCTCTGTCCCCGCTACCTCATCTTGGGCCAAGCCTGAGATGACTGACAGAAACCCCAATAGCTTTAAAGACCCAAGTGTGTGCATAAAACCTTCGAAATCTATAAAACCTTCGAAATCTGTAAGACCTCAAAGTCCCTTGAGCCCAGCAAGGTGAGAAGCAGTAGAGCAGAAATTGCTAGGTGACATATCAAGGCAGAAAGGGGCTGAGTCAGCACAGCTGGGCATTTTCTGTGCCCACTATCAGGGAGCTGGAGCCAAAGGGTTTCATGAGGACGAGGTAGGGGCAGGGGCAGTGCCACCCACAAGGGGGACCAACGGTAAAACATGAACACGGACACACAGGACCACGGCCAGAGGGACAGGCCATAACCCCACATGCCCCACTGCGCCCCACATCACCACCCCCACTCTTGCAAGGAGAAAGATTAGATTTCTGCAACGCTTGGGAATTGGGAGCACTAAGAGAAACTGCAATTGAAATTAAGTATAGTCATAAAAGTTACAGTTTTTGCAGTCTTGACATGAGCATTCACTACATGACTATGCATAAAGCTCCTGTACACATGGTAGTTGCACAGTACCTTAAACCATGATGCCTGCTGACTGGTTACATTTATCTTCCTGTCCGCCTTCTATCTCCAAAGGAGTTGAGACACTAACGTTGAGCCCCCCAAATAAGGGCAGAGTTACTTTATAAAAATAATTGAGAGATCCCCATATGCCATCTCCTCCCACCTACAACAATTTGTTTTCTGCAGTCAACATTTGTGCTCCGGCTCCACACCCCTGGATGGAGCATGTTTCCCCATCGCTTGACTTTGGGGTTGGCCACATGGTGTGAGTCGACCAATGGGACGTGGTGCACATCTGGCATGACAGCCCAAAGAGACTCCGAGAGGCAGTGTCCTTTCACTTCCTGCCCTGGGAAAAGGATGCCCCAGGTGACCGCTGCTCCTTCAGCCTGGGTCTCAGAACAAAAGATGCCTGGAGCAGACTTGAACCTGACCCAAAACTTGGAACCAAGCTCAGTCAAATCCAAAGGAGCCCCCCAAATTCAGGCAACACACAGCTGAATGACAATTGATGTACGGTTAATGAGTTTGTTTTCATATGCTGTTAAAATATGGTATTGGACAGCGTCCATAGCTCAGTGGGTAGGGCTCCAGCCACATACACCAAGGCTGGAGGGTTCAAACCCACTCTAGGCCACCTAAAACAACAATGACAACTGCAACAACAAAAAAAAAGCCGGGTGTTGTGGTGGGTGCCTGTAGTCCCAGTTACTTGGAAGACTGAGGCAAGAGAATTACTTAAGCCCAAGAGTTTGAGGTTACTGTGAGCTGTGACACCACAGCACTCTACCAAGGGCAACAGCTTGAGATTCTGTCTCAAAAATACATACATACATACATACATACATAAAATGTGGAGTTGTTTGTTAGGCAACAAAATCTGCCTCACACACTCCCAATTAAGACCACCTTTTGCATATCAAAGTAAAGAAAGAGAAAAAAGGAAAGGTGGATTAGTGAACCAGGACAAGAAAACTTTAAGAAATGAAAAGAAATAACTTTGGGGGGAATTTTTGTTTGTCAGTGCTAGTACAAGGTGGAGTGACAGTGTCAAAAGTAAAGCAAGGAGTGGGAGAGGACACAGAGAGCTCTAGAGAGCTGCTAGCCTCAGGGACCTCGAAGAGAGGATGGGTTCAGGGGAACTTGAGTATGTCACTTTCCAGTTCCCTCCTCCCTTAATTCTCAGCATTGCGTAGCACTCTGTCCATTTTAAGGAGTTCAGCTCCTTCTAAGCGTTAAGCTTGGTAAATAAACTTTTATGGTTTGCAATCAATTCTACATTTTGCTAGGTCCCCTATTTCTACTTAAAATGCCGCAGGATGTACATTTGATATTCATTTGGGTTTGCGATTTGAATTGCCTTTGTATTGATATTTGTCACAGAACAGTTATTTTCTCCATGTGTCTTTTGAGACTAGTCGAGCATGGCCAAGTGGGCACAGCTGATACAGAGGTCTCTCCCTGAGCGGTTGGGTCAGTTATAAATTGCTCTGTGGTTTTTCCTAACCCTGTAACAGCTGAAGTAACACTTAGCAGCTGAACAGTTAGCCCATTCATTTAATTTGATTTTCATTTTCCATTAAGCCCTCATGATTAATTTAAACAGATTCTGAAATACCAAATTGAAATGTGAAGTCACTTGGCATAAAGGGGGATTAAGAACCAAAATACGAATTGAATAAAATCCATTTTGCAAATCTCCAGACCTGTCCAATAAATCGCTCGGGAAACCTACAGAGATGTGCTCAAGTGTCTATGGTCATCAATATTACGTTCGTGCTTCATAAAACATAGGCTTCAAGAAAGAGGGTTTTTTTTTCTTGAAGCTGTGCTTCAAAACTTCACGATTAAAATACTGATGTTCCCTGAGGAGTAAATCCCAAAGACTCTGGTGGAAACTTCTAGAATCTGTACTCCCGTGACACCAGATCTACCTGAACTTTCACCTTACCCGGATCCACAGAGGCAGATGATTTCTTCAGTTATCCACCAACTTAAATTCAAACTTTATTAAGGTGCCAATTTAGCCATTCTGTCAAAGTCCTAATTCCAAGCCAGGTATTTAATGCAGAAAATAAGTGAGTGGTATTATCCATGACACACAAAGAAACGCAAATGTTTCTACAACCACTAGGCTTTTCCTGATCTGAAACTCTTTTCAAATAACACGGTATAGAGCAGCGGTTCTCAACCTTCCAAATGCCGCAGCCCTTTAATACAGCTCCTGTGGGTCACGACCCACAGGTTGAAAACCTGGTATAGAGGAACGTAACTGGATTATTTTTATTGGTCCTGTGATTTTTCACAAATGTATACATTCCCATGGGTCTCGGGCCTCTCCTTGTGAAATGGGGGGTTTGAACCTCTTAAGCTTTAAGTTACTTTTAGCTCTAAATTTTAAAACTCAGTATTTCTAGTTCCTTTATTCCTTGCCATTTCTGCTACATTAATCACCAGTGAAGAGAGAAGTGATTTAGTCACACACTTCAGAAAAGAAAAAATGTCTGAAAGCAAAAGGATTTAGAATCTGAGTGACCCTGATAAATCGTCCCGACGATACCCAAACTCAAAAAAGGCAAAACCAGAGCCTACCGTGGAGACATCACATCTGAGACAGCAGATAGGCCTATAGTCAGCTTAAGCGGCAGAACAGAGCCAAAAGCTCCCGCGACAAATCCTTGAGGAAGACCTGGCGCTGGACAGCAATCTGTGTCCTCTGCAAAGTTGCTACGGGGCTCGTTCTTCCACTCAGCATTAGGACAAATCACCCTTTCTTGGGCCAGAAGTTGCTGCCTGGCATCCAATATGAAAAATGCATTCCTCCAAACATGAAAATTACCCTCTACGAAGCAACATGCTCCCACCCTGAGAGGCTAGTGAAAATTACCTTCAGTGAAGCAACATGCCGCCTTCTGAGTGGCTGGCGACCTGAAGTCAGGCGAGAAAAGAACAAACTCCTCTTAAAGTCCTGCGGGGATAGTTTAAATTCTCTCTCTCCCTTCCTCTTTCCCTCCCTCCCCGTCTGTCCTCAGCACTAACGCTGCTCTGTATGTAGTGTGCCCTCAATCAGGAACTGCAGCCGAACACTCGCTCTGAGTACACAGCCCTCATGTGGTTGACAAACACTTACCGTGCTTCCACGTGCCCTGCATGTCTCTGTCCTTGAGGGCCTTAGAGGCTAGCAGGGAGGGCAGCAAATACAAAAGCACAGGAAGTGCTGCCACAAAATTAAGCTCAGGGGCGCATTGAAGGTGCCCAAATCAAGCTTGGCCAGGGCTGAGGAAGCTCCCAGGAAAAGCGAGGGCTCCCCTATAGGACTTGGAGGGTGAGTTTGTGTTAGGAAAAAAGTAGCCTCGCAAGGGCACTGGCATGTGCAGTCCATGGAATGTACATCACGATCCAGGAAAGGGAACGAGCTTCAGGCGGCTGACGCGGGGAGTGTCCAGTGGGGGAGAGAGAGGCAAAGCCCTTCAAACCAAAGGCAATAAGTTTAGATTTTTCCTGAAGCAGGTAGTCAGTAGAAGTTGTATTTCCTTCTTCTGGAGGTCTCTAGCTGTAGAGGGGAAACAGCATGAGACAAACCAAAGGCCGTCTCACGGTTGTGCAAGGTGTGCACTGCACAAGAGCCCCTGACCCAGATGGGGAGTGAGGCAGGAGCAGCACCTGCTGTGCTGGCCAAGGGGAGCAGGGGGCTGTGGTGAGGAGGAAGGCCGCAGGGGCCGGCAACGCAGCAGGGAGATCTCAAGGTTATTTTACAAAAAGCACGTGAGAGTTAAAAGTGACCGGAACTCAGAGGCGGCGGTGGGGACCGTGAAAAGTGGCTGGATGCCAAGTAGTAAAAGGATAGAACCAGTGGAATTGGGAGGTGGATGTTGGTGCTGAGAAGGGGGAAGGGGTCAAGTGTGAGCCCCACCTTCTGGTTTCTGCACCTGAGAGGAGGAGGATGTGCTATGAGGCCCTAAACTCCTGTCAGCGGCCACCTTGCCATCCGGTAAGCCTGGGAGGGCCTGACAGTGAGTTCCTCTCCCCGCTGTGCTCCTCAGGGTAAGACAAGACAAACTGCCCTCCTTTTCAAAAGGGAACAGATGCATTTCTGCTTATCTGTGAGTAGTGGGTTTCAGTTCCCCACCAGCACATGGAATTATCCAGACAAGGCAATCACATCCTCTTGTGGGAACCGGGGGTGTCACCCCACCTCTTGCTGCTACGAAGCCTGCCCCCCATACTCCCCAGCCGTCACTCTGCTCCAGAGTGAAGCCTCCGCGTGGCCCTGCCCAACCCCGTGTCACCTACATGCACTGGCATTGTTATTGGTTGTGTTGCAAAAGGGACTCCACCAAATTCCCCTCTTCTCCCACCCCAGCCCGTGGTCCTGGATGATGTTCTTCAGGCCTGGCATCCTCCCGTCCTCTGTCCTTGCCCATTTCATTTATTCAAGGTTCCTTTGTGCACAGATTCCTGTTGCCAGCATTACAGGCTCACAGTCCTCCAATGTCCTTGTCACACTGGCAGGGCCTTTCTCAGTGATTTCCCAAACATAGTTGGAAAAATCCCTTCAAAATTCTTGCTAATGACTCAGTAATGATTTTTTTGGCCTTCATAGGCTTGTAGAACATTCTAACAGCTGTCAGGTCTTAATTTCACCTCTTCCTTTTATTCTTTGATGTGATAATCAACAACTATTATTACAATGATACCAATGTTTGACATTTTTATTTTTATTATTTTTTTTTTAAGAGAGAATCTTACTATGTCACCCTCGGTAGAGAGCTGTGACATCACAGTTCACAGTAACCTCCAACTCTTTGGCTTAAGCAACTCTCTTGCCTCAGCCTCCCAAATAGCTAGGACTTCAGGTACTCACCACAAGGCCCATCTAATTTTTTGTTGTTTTTGTTGCAGTTGTCATTGTTGTTTTAGCTGGCCCGGGCCAGGTTCGAACCCGCCAGCCTTGGTGTATGTGGCTGGTGCCCTACCCACTGAGCTATGGGCACTGCCCCAATATTTGACATTTTTAAAAGCCATTTTTGTTACTTTAAGCAATACAACCACCTCAAGCTTACAAGGTAACATTTTTTCTCATCTTACCACTGAGGAACAAAGGCCCAGAGAAGTTAAGTGTCCTACCTAAGGCCGAACAGCTAGTAAGTTGCGAAACTAGGACGCAGCTGGGACTATTACTGCTGGGACTCCGAAAACAATACCTCCAAAATACGGTGCTTTGATGCGCTAAACTAAAGAAGCACCCTCAATGTCTTTGCCTGACTTTCTCCCACCTCCCTGTCTCTCTGACCCTCTTACCTGAAGCACGAGGAGGGACTCTGTCCAGAATTTCCTTATCTGACCAAGAAAATTTTTTTCCAAAAGAAACATAATTATCTAAGACATTTCCCTTGGGGATCTCATCAAATAACTATGAAAAATTAACCATCAGGCTCGGCACCTGTGGCTCAACGGGCTAAGGCACCAGCCATGTACACCTGAGCTGGCAGGTTCGAATCCAGCCCAGGCCCGCCAAACAACAGTGACGGCTGCAACCAAAAAATGTCCGGGCGTTGTGGCAGGCGCCTGTAGTCCCAGCTACTTGGGAGGCGGAGGCAGGAGACTCACTTGAGCCCAGGAATTGGAGGTTGCTGTGAGCTGTGATGCCTCAGCACTCTATCCAGGGTGACAGCTGAGGCTCTGTCTCAAAAAAAAGAAAAATTAACCATCAGAGAAGAAAAGAGAGTAGAGTCATCACCACACCCAGACAGACTTTTCATCTACTCTTCTGAGGGTGTGTCCAAGAGATTACCTGGGGACCAGTATCTGCATAAAAGATAAGCTCTGTTTCTGCACTGTCCTGCCCTGCCCTCTCAAAGCTTGTGTGTCCTCTCCACCTTGCAAAATCGCGTCTGCATCTCAGCTTCATATATCTCACCCCCATGAAGAGGGCATTCGAGCTTCAACTACTGGCTCCTCTTCAAGTCTCATACTTTGTTTATGGCTCCCACGTTCATATAATAATAACTATTGCATGTCTTTTTCTCCTATTAATCTACCTATAGTAAATTCATTTTTAGCAAAATTTCAGAAGATTGAAGGGAAGCTTTCCCTTGACCCCTATACTTCCAAGGCAGAATGTCCTTCCCCAATACCAAGCTCCAGAATAACGTGAAAAGTAGAAAGGCTGGGCAGCCCCTGCTCTTTTATTAAAATATATCTGGGCCATTTCACATACATGAAATAGAAAAAGAGAAACAGTACTATGGTGGAGCCAGCTCTTACTACCAGCTCCTAAGACCTGAGTGTTAAATATTAAGAAACTTTGCAAGTTGCCTGTTAAGCCATTGATAGCTTAAAATTAGCCCTGGTGGGATCCCACAGAAATTGACAAATGGTTAAAATGTGAATGTCCCACTCTCTAGCCCTTTTCCCTGTCCATCCCTCTTTGTCCCTGTCACCTAGCTTCAAGAGTCATTATCAACAGGCCAGTCTTGTTTTATCCACACCTATATTCATTTCTTTCTTTTTCCCCTAATGGTTTATTTGGATGCTAATCCCAGATAGTTTATCATGTTATCCATATATACTGCAATAGGTTTCTCTAAAAAAGGACTCTTTTTAAAAATATATCTGAAAGGCCATTTCCATGCCTAAAACCATCCTGTAATTTCTTAACATCATCAAATACCCAATAGAATAAATTTATGCAGTTGGTTTGTTTGACTCAAGATCCAAACAAGGGTCACATAGCACTTTCTGTTAGTGTCTTGAGTCTCCTTTTTTTGTTTTTGTTTTTGCTTTTAAGACAGAGCTTTAAGCTGTCACCTGGGTAGAGTGCTGTGGCATCACAGCTCACAGCAACCTCCAACTCCCGGGCATAAGCAATTCTCTTCCCTCAGCCTCCCAAGTAGCTGGGACTACAGGTGCCCACCCCATTGCCCAGCCATTTTTTGGTTGCAGCCGTCATGGTTGTTTGGCAGGCCTGGGCTGGATTCGAACCCGCCAGCTCAGGTGTTTGTGACTGGTGCCTTAGCCGCTTGAGACACAGGTGCCGAGCCTTGAGTGTCTTAGTCAATAGGTTTCTATTTTAGTTCACTGGGACTGCTGAAACAAAGTCCCACAAACCAGGTGGCTTAAAGGGCAGAAATTTACTGTCGCACATTTCTGGAGGCTGGGAGTCTGCAGTACTGCATTTGCAGAGCCGGCTCCTTCTGAGGCTGTGAGGGTGGCTCTTCCATGGCTGTCTCAGGGCTGCGGCTGAACCACTGGCAGATCCACCACCCCAGCTCTGCCTCATCTTCACACAACATTCTCCTCATGTGCAGATCTGTGTCCAAATTTTCTTTTGTCAGGTTGGATTAGGGCCAACTCTAATGACTTAATTTTAACTGGATTACTTCCATAAAGACTCTAAGTAAGGTCACACTGAAGGAAAAGAGGTTAGGACTTCAACATACGGATCTGGGGAAGACCCAATTACACTGTAACAGCTTCCTTCTTTCATTTTGTATTTCCTTGCAATTTCATGTTGAAGAATCCGGGACATTGTCCGGTCTCTTCTGGATTTTTGCTGATTTCTTCCTTAAGAACCCTTTTAGACAGATTCATCTGTCCTGCTAGATTTCCTATAAACTGATAGGTAGACCTAAACCCATGACCAGGTCCAGGTGTGGTTAGCAAAAATACACCAGAAGGATCTGGGTTACCCTTTTTGTGATGTTCTGATAAATCACAGGATCAAAAACTCTTACCCTGATCTATCCACATAAAGTTTCCCATCAGCCTTTCATTTAATGACTTTAGTAACCATTGATGACCATTGCCTAGATCCATCATTTCATTAAGGGTTGAAAAAGGTAATTTTAAACTCTCAGTTCTTTGGCATTTATTTTCTGAAATTCTTCCACAAAGAATAACTTTCTGATAACAGCTACAGTAGAATCTCCACAGCTGACTACCTCCCTACACTGACCACCTCCTTAAGTTGACCTAATTTTCAGAGACTAGACATGGATCACATGTCAGTAGGTACAGTACAGTGTCAGTGAGCACAGAGCAGTGTCAGTGCGTACAGTACAGTGTCAGTGGGTACAGTATAGTGTCAGTGGGCACAGTGCAGTGTCAGTGGGTACAGTACAGTGTCAGTGGGCACAGTGCAGTGTCAGTGGGTACAGTACAATGTCAGTGGGTACAGTACAGTGTCAGTGGGCACAGTGCAGTGTCAGTGGGTGCAGCACAGTGTCAGTGGGTACAGTGCAGTGTCAGTGGGTGCGGTGCAATGTCAGTGGGTATGGTATGGTGTCAGTGGGTGCAGTACAGTGTCAGTGGGTACAGTACAGTGTCAGTGGGTACATTATGGTGTCAGTGGGTACACTGCAGTGTCAGTAGGCATAGTACGGTGTCAATGGGTACAGTATAATGTCAGTGGGTATGGTACGGTGTCAGTGAGTACAGTGCGGTGCCAGTGGGTATGGTACGGTGTCAGTGGGTGCAGTACAGTGTCAGTGGGTACAGTACAGTGACAGTAGGTATAGTACAGTGCCAGTGGGTACAGTGCAGTGTCAGTGGGTACAGTGTAGTGTCAGTGGGTACAGTACAGTGTCTGTGGTTATAGTACAATATCAGTGGGTACAGTACAGTGTCTGTGGTTATAGTACAATATCAGTGGGTACAGTACAGTGTTAGTGGGCATAGTACAGTGTCAGTAGGTACAGTAGTGTCAGTGGGTACAATACAGTGTCAGTAGGTGCAGTACAGTGTCAGTGGGTACAGTACAGTGTCAGTGGATGCAGTGTGGTGCCAGTAGGTACAGTATAGTGTCTAGTGGGTACAGTGCAGTGTCGGTGGGTACAGTGCAGTGCCAGTAGGTACAGTATAGTGTCAGTGGGCACAATGCAGTGTCAGTGGATGCAGTGTGGTGCCAGTAGGTACAGTATAGTGTCTAGTGGGTACAGTGCAGTGTCAGTGGGTACAGTGCAGTGCCAGTAGGTACAGTATAGTGTCAGTGGGCACAGTGCAGTGTCAGTGGGTATAGTACAGTGTCGGTGGGTACAGTGCAGTGTCGGTGGATACAGTGCAGTGTCAGTGGGTGCAGTGCAGTGCCAGTAGGTATAGTACAGTGTCTAGTGGGTATAGTATACAGTGTCAGTGAGTACAGTACAGTGTTAGTGGGTACAGTACAGTGTCAGTGGGTGCAGTACAGTGTCAGTGGGTGCAGTACAGTGTCAGTGGGTACAATACAGTGTCAGTAGGTGCAGTACAGTGTCAGTGGGTACAGTACAGTGTCAGTGGATGCAGTGTGCCAGTAGGTACAGTACAGTGTCTAGTGGGTATAGTATACAGTGTCAGTGAGTACAGTACAGTGTCAGTGGGTACAGTACACTGTTAGTGGGTACAGTACAGTGCCAGTGAGTACAGTACTGTGTCGGTGGGTACAGTACAGTGTCTAGTGGGTACAGTACAGTGCCAGTTGGTACAGTAACAGTGTCGGTGGGTACAGTGCAGTGTCCGTGGGTACAGTACAGTGTCGGTGAGTATGGTACAATGTCAGCAGATACTGTACTGCCTTGGTACAGTAGGCCTAGTCCCTTACATTGACCACCTCCATATATTGACCACTTTGTTACAGTACCTTGAATGGTCAACTTACAGAGGTTTTCCATACTTGATTACCCTGAAGAACAGTTCATACAAGCAAGACAAGATGAATATTTTACTCTTTTTAACAAATAATAATAATTGAGTTGGTTTCTGAGCATCTTGCAAAAGAGATGGGGGCTCTTTTTAGTATTATTGATATAATTAACATGGATTTTTAACATATATTGTATTTCTTGTATTTCTTTCATCGTAGTTCTTCCATGTATTATAGTCACTGATTTTTTTTGATACACAAAATTTCCCATCTTTGTCCAGTGAGAACAGCTTCAAGCAGACTCCAGAATTCTTCTGATGTGATTCCAATAGGTTTTGATAGTCTTCTCACTTTCTAGTAAATCAATATCTTTGGGGTTCCTCCTGTATTCTTGTCCCAGACCTAAAATCAGCCATTTCTCCAAGGAACATTGGTTTCTTTCATTGGAAGTTGGTATTTGGAGGCAAATATCTGAGTGCTAGAAATGTACATTGCTAGATTATTTACAGACTTTTTAGTGGACGGGGATGGGAAATACTTTTATAAGAGAAACTGTATCCTGATTTCATATCAATATTATCATCTTAAGTTTAGAATTATATGATTTTTATATAAATTGTTTAATTTTATACTTGCATTTTTTTAAAACTGGAAATCTCGGTTCCAACTAACTTTAATGTAATTATTTATTCACACATATATACACATGCACGTATATATGTTTCAGATGAACAGTAACAGTATTATTACCAAACAAACATATTCTGAGTGTTATTGCTGAATACAGTATAAAATTTATTTAGTTGTTTGGTTCCTTAAAGTATAGCCCACTAGGAGTGTATATTGAAGTCACAGTGCTTTAAAGACACCCGGAATAGTTCCCACCAGCTCAACAAGATTGTATACAACTTAATAAGTTACCAAGGTTAATCTGTGCTCTTTGCTTTCGATTTTGAAAGATTACTTCTGTTTTGATTCAATTTTATTTTGAATCACATAAAACATTTACATAAGTCCAAAGTCCAATCAATAAAATGAAATAAACTTAGAGTTTCACATTCATTCCCACCTTCCCAACCTGTCTTTCCTTTCCCATCAGTAAACATTTTTATTTTTTTAGCATAATCATTTTTATTAGTTTATACTTTATCCTACACATAAAAGTGAAGCAATAGATCTTTGTGTATGTTTCCTATTTCTTACATAAGAAATAACCTTAACTTATTATCTCTAAAAACTCGCATTTTTCACCTATCGTAGCCTAGAAATCACTCTATAAAGGGAGTTGAAATCTGAGGCCTTCTGAGAACAACCTTCACCACCAATCCAAAAATATTTCCCTATCACAGTAGCTCCAAGGTCAACAAAATGGAATGCCCCTATTGATGTCAGAAGCTTTTTCACAAGTAAAAATGAAACCATCAGTTCAAACACCCTTAGGCCGCTTGTTAGAGCTATCTGGACTTCCCAAACAGTCTTGTGAGTAAGTTTCTATTTTCTAAAATAGGGTCAGTAACAGTCCTTGCAGTTAGCAGTGTGGCCCTCTAGGGTGTGTAAGACACAGCAGGGTTTAAGGGAAGGAAACATGTGGGAGGCAGGGCTGAGTTCAGTTCTGGAATCTCGCCTCCTAGTGGGGTGGCCTTGAACAAGGGATAATTAAATGTCTCCCTCAATGAGTTTCCATGAGAACCAAGTAAAGTGAGGTCTGTTGAGTGTTAGGTACGGGGTCTGGCAGATAGTGGCACTTAAAATGCAGTGGTTAGAACTGTTATTTTCAAGAAGCTCTTTCACATACGTTCTCAGAACCATCTTTTGAGATAAACATCATAGCTGCATTACTTAGTTCTAGGTTAAATTTATGACACAGTGTGGTTATATTTCTTATTGCCACATCTTCATTTAATGTAAGTTTAGTTGCCTCTGGTATAGTTCATGTTCATGACCTCTTATGCCCATGTACCAGACCTGAACTGTGGTTTTACTCTATAACATAAGGAGATTTTAACCACAGAAAAGCTGCTTTTCCTGCAGACTGCTACTGGCTTCTCTGATTAATTTATGTCATGCTTGGTCCTTAATCAAAAGTCAACCAACAATTAGAGCAGGGTCCCTGCAGGAAGCCATGATCCCATTTATGACAGTCCATTATGTGATTTTTAAATTGCAAGAAGGAACTGTAGGGAGAAAGGGAGTATAAACCTCATTTATAAATTAGACTTGGCTTTTATTGGAGCTAGTTCCTTTAACTAGATCATTCCCATGATTCATAAGACATTTGCCTTTGAAGCAAATATTCTCCCTGTGACCTTTTATATAAAAAGAGATGAAATTACCTAATGATATTTTTGAGCAGACACATTTCCAGATATTAAATCTAGTGTGCATGTGCACACGTGTGCGTACTTGTGTGTGTCTTTTCAGTACATTTTCTTTAATTCAGTGGTTCTCTAAGTCCACTGGATATTAGAATCCCAGGGGAGAGAGGATTTAAAAAAACTGATGCCCATCAGCATCCTGGGCTCCCCCTGAGACTCCCCCAGGTGGCGCCCAAGCATCAGGACCTTTCCAGACCATTACCGCAGGTGATGTGAATGTTTAAGCAGAGTTCAGAACTGATTTAGTTGGTTCACTTGCTTATAATTACAGGGAAAGACAGAGGCAATGCCGAGCCGAACACTTCACGTCTGTAACCCTCAGAAACTTACGATAAGAGCAACCAATCTCATAGATTCAGATCTTCTGGAGTTTGAAGATTTCAGTCCTTCGAAGACGACTTTGCAGGAATTAGGGCTGAGAAAGCCACTCCCAGGAGCTTAGATAAGAACTTCCTGGCCTTAAAATGTCAAGGTACTGAGAGTTGCACGGCCTCAGAAAACCCACATTTGTGGCTGATGGCAAACTTCTCTGCGGCCTTTGGGCGAGAACCCACTCACAGAGCCAGCATCTACACAGCTGGGGCTCAGCCTGGCTCTTTGGGGAGCCTCTGAGGAAAGGAGCCCTGGGAGGAACTGTGTGAAGGCGCTCCCTGGCGTGCCAGGGTGTTTGATGGTGAGGCTGGCTGACAAGTCGCCCTCTTGGCCACATGCTTCACCGCGTCTATGTGTCTATTTTCTCACCACCACCAAGGGTTAGAACTAGGAGTGACCTCAGAGAGGTTTCTCTCTGTGACTTATTGCACTTCCTTCTGCAAAAGAAAGCCCAGGTAGGGTGTAGGGGCCCAAGTTAGAACAAGGTAGGCCAGCGAGAGCCCAGCTTACATCTTCAGCCTTTCTGCTCTGGCCAGGAAGGAGGCCTCGGAAGGCCAGTGTGCACAGCCTTGAGCCAGTGCAAACATGTTTTCTACCAATCTGCAGAAAGCAAAGGCAGGACAGGTCTGGGATTAACCTACTCCTCTCAACCGTATGCTTTGTTTTCACAAAGAAGGAAACTCCAGCAAACTTTGCATCAGTACAGGGGCCATTGGCCAGGGGAGCACTCATGTGCTGGGAGCCAGCACAGCAGGATGCCCCAGGACTGCTCCCTTCTCCAGGCTTCTGCTTGCGGAGATTCTCGGGTCACTTGGGACCCTGCATACCAGGCACTGTCTCTTCAGAACTGGTAGACCTGGCAGTCTCTCAGGAAATAAATATCTGCTCCTGTTCTTCCTTGGACTCTGATCTCATACAGCTCATGACAGTTTGTGGGGCAGAAACTATAGAATCCCATTCAAACACCTCCTTGTAGGGGTTGGAAATCCCCTGCCCACATAACCTCCCATGGACAACCCAGGTGATCCGTGTGAACTCATCCTAACATCTGCCAGATGTTAGCTCCTTGGAGTAGAAGAGGTCTCAAGTCCTGTCAAGCACCAAGAGTTGCACCCCTTCAAAAAAGCCCATTTGTGGCTGATAGCCAACTTCAGGTGAGACCCACAGACAGAGCCAGTGTCTACACCTGGGGCTCAGCCTAGCTCTTTAGGAGGCTGCTGGGGAAAGAATTCCCAGGAGGAACTGTGCGAAGCAATTGAGCATGGCGTGGAGCAAGGAAGATGTGTGTTCTGCCCCAGTTCGACAGCACACATCTTGAGGGTAGAGGCTGAAACCTGCTCCTTTGTGTATCTTAAAGACAAAGCATTTTTTTGTTCCTGTTGAATGAATGGGTAAGAATCATCACCACTAATTATGTAGTATCTACCCCATGCTGGGCACTAGTCCAAGTGTTAACCCTCTCAATGACCTATGGCATACGTATGTAATATCATCCTTATTCTGTTACCAAAAGTTTAGTACTTGTCCCAGAGGCTGCATCAAAAGAGTGCCAGTAAGTGGCTTGAGGAGAAGGAAAGAAAAGTCTTGCTGGCAGATGGGAAGGAGGGAGGCTCTCGTATTAAAGTCCGTAGTCCTGCCTATCAGCAGAAATACAGAGCTTTTAAAGGGGGAGTTTTCACATTCAGGGTAGTGCTATTTAACTATAGTTGAGGGTCCCGACCTGCCCCCACTCTGATAAAGACATTCTTGTGACTTCTGCCCAGATAGTTTTAAAGAGACAGCACAGAAAACATTTTTGCTCTTTTTCAGAGTAAATCTGTTACAATTTGACAGATGAGGAGATTGAAGCACAAGGAGGTTAAGTAACTTATCGAAGGCCACCTGTTTGGTAACTGATAGCCCAGGGGTCAAATCCAGTCTGTGCTTTTCCCTGTTAGGCACGAATGGATGTCATTATCTAAGTACATGAAACCAGACAGGAGGCAAGATGTGGCTCAATTCTAATCTGGAGGAGAGCCAGAGCCTATTCCTTTGGTTGGGGCAGGGTTAGTAAATGCATTTGAAAAGGCAGCTCTCTCCTCATTCCCTCTCCCCAAAGCCCCTGGCACCCAATGTGCTTTACATGAATGGAATCATAGAATATGTGGTAGAAGGCAGCCTTCCTTGCCTATCGTCTCTAAACAAACATCATAACAATTTACTATCTTAAAATTTTTCTGACCCTGTGCTCTGGGAGAGCCACTATTCTTCTTACCTCTGTTCTCCTACCCAACCCTGGACTTTTGCATCTGAGCTCAGCATCCAAGGTCCATGTTGAGCCAAGAAAATGTCAGGAGGTCAGAATAACAGAGGCTGAGTCGACAGGCAGGGCTCTCAGGATGGAGGAGGGGAATGAGCTGCCTCAGGAGGTGAAGAGGCTAGGAGCCTCCCTGGAGGAAGGAAGGATGCTTCTCCCAGCTTGCCTCCTGCTGCCGCACAACGGCCCCTTCCCCCTGAGCTCTGAGTCATAACAGTTTTCATGCTCCCTAAGCCAAACTATAAATCTGAGCCACAGAATGGAGAAAGCAGAAACAAGCCCTCCTAAAGTAAACTTTTCACGATAAAAAGGAAAAGGCGGCTTCCCACCATGACACTCAGGCACCCCAGCCTTGGTCGGTAACTCAGATTTGCCTCCGACAGCTGCCACTAGTATCCACCCCAGGGATGCTCACTGCGATAAGGATCCTTGATCCCCATGTCAGTACATTTTTTCTTATCTGAGAATCATTTCAGATCTACAGAAGAGTTGCAAAGATAATGTAGAGAGCCCAATATACCCATCCTGTCTTCTGGGTGCCTCTAATGTTATTCCCATGGTCCTTCAAAGCAGAGTCCTTACCATTGGCACGTTGCTGTTAATTGAACTCAGACTGTTTAGATTTTGCCAGTTTTTCCATGAATTTCCAGGATCCAATCCAGGATAATGTATGGAATTAATCATCACGTCTCCTAAGGCTCTTCCAGTCTTGACAGTTTCTCAGTCTTTTCCTTGTTTTTCATGACCTTCACCGTCCAGGTGCACTGACCAGGTACTTGGTACAATGGCCCTCAATTTGGATTTGTCTCACGTTTTCTATAATGAATAGACAGGGGCCACCTCAATAGTATTTGACTCAATTAAGTCTGGGGTATCCAGGAACCTAGATTTTTAACATCTGCCCCATGTGAGTCTGATCCAAGTGGTCTATAGCCCCACTTTCAGAAATACTGTTAGACACAATATTACTAAATAAATAAGATTAAAAGAGGGCAGTGCCTATGGCTCAAAGGGGTAGGGCGCCAGCCCCATATGCTCGAGGTGGCGGGTTCAAACCCAGCCCCGGCCAAAAACCGCAAATAAATAAAAAGACTAAAAGATTAAAAATTAAATATTAAAAATTGCTTAAAAATCAGAAATGAGAATGAAACATTAAACAAATTGGTGGAGAATGGTACTTTTCTCAGATTTGAAACATTAGAAGATATCACAAATTAATAAAAACATTGACACAGTTGAACATGTAAAATATACTCCTTTAAAATAAAAAATAAAATAGCAAAGGGTTCATATCTATAAAGAAGTACTTATAATGCACTAGGAGAACATGAAGTACCCACTAGATAAATTGATAAAGATATGAACAGATAATTCTCACAAAAGCAAAAATACAAATAGGAAACAGATATATGGGAAAATTTCCAATCTCATCAGTATGCAGATATAAATTTTAAAAAGAACTATCCCATATGATCTAAATTAACAATTTTTTAAAGATAGGACCTTGTGCTGGTGAATTTATGATGAACTTAGATCATTTTTTATTCCTGTTGACATTGCCAATTTACATAACTCTTTTGCAGAGCAAACTGTAAATATATCTTCATTTAAGCTAACTATTTACAGTCCATATTCCAGATAAATTCTTGAGAATGCATCCAAAAAAATCTATCTTTTATACAAATGAAGACAACAGCTCTATAGAAGAAATCTTTCAAAACAGCCAAAAAAGTGGAAAAGAAATACATATGCAATCATGGTAGCATGATTAATAAATTATTTTGTCTCCATGCATACAGCTACTTGATAATCATAAAGACTGCCAGATACCATAAGAAAATGTACATATTATATTGAAAAAATATGAATGACATAAAAGGGGTATGTTTTTATTAAACTGTTTATGCATGGACAAAACCTGAAAGGGAGTTTACCAAAATGAAATGTTTTAAGTTATAAAAGATTTTACTAATACAACCTCAGAGCTAGTCTTCATTTATTCAGTCCAAATTATCCCATTGCCTATCATCTCAAAAGACAAAAGACACTTAAAAACCAAGAGGTCTCGCCATCGGGCTGCACTCCCGCCTCCTTTGGAGAATGTGTCGGTTTGTGTGTTGACACGCGTCAGATGCTGGGAGGAACTGAGCACGCGTCCGCTTTATTCACTGAATGTGGCCCACGCGCTTTAAAAAAATCCCCTTGACTTTTCTTTGTAACTCAGAGGGAATCAGTGAATGAGTGGGTATGTCTGAGTTGTGTTGAGAATTTCCCTTTAGGCTCGGTGCCTGTAGTTCAAGTGGCTAAGGCACCAGCCACTTACACATGAGCTGGTGGGTTCGAATCCAGCCTGGGCCCACCAAACAACAATGACAACTACAACCAAAAAATAGCCGGGCGTTGTGGCAGGCGCCTGTAGTCCCAGCTATTTGGAAGGCCAAGGCAAGAGAATCTCTTAAGCCCAGCAGTTATTAGAGGTTGCTGTGAGCTATGACACCACAGCACTCTACCCAGGGCGACAGCTTGAGGCTCTGTCTCAAAGAAAAAAGAGAAAGAGAATTTCCCTTTAATTAACCATCAGGATAACTAACTTTTTACCGCCTCTGGCTCAGCGAGTAAGGCACCAGCCCCATATACCGAAGGTGGTGGGTTCAAACCCAACCTCGGCTGAACTGCAAAACAGAAAAGTAGCCGGGCGTCATGGTGGGCGCCTGTGGTCCCAGCTACTCGGGAGGCTGAGGCCAGAGAATCGCCTAAGCCCAGGAGTTGGAGGTTGCTGTGAGCTGTGTGATGCCACAGCACTCTACCGAGGGTGATAAAGTGAGACTCTGTCTCTACAAAATAAATAAATAAATAAATAAATAAAATAAATAAAAACCTCCAAATGAATTCCATAAGCTGCCCCCCCCCCTCCTCCATCCATGTCTGCTCGCTGCCCTCTGTTAAACCCTCGCTTCCCTCCTGCTCCCACCTCATTGAACCAGGCCTGGCTTTGGAGAGTTGATGAAGAGGAGTTGGCCTGTAGCTGGGAGGCCAGCACAGGCACGGCCCTCTCTCCCTGCCCTGATGCCCATCAGTCTGCCAACCCGTTGCCAGAGGACACATCTGATCACACTGGACATCAAGCTTTCCACAAGCCTGAACTCTTATATGTAGAATAAGTACCAAAAAAGCTATTAAGTTGGAGGAAGGGACTTTTAAATTTTTGATTAAAAGTTTATTAACACATCTCCCTGGGTATTGTGATTACAGGATGGACTCAGAAGGAATGACTTGAAAAATATTCCCTCTAGAATTGGCCATTTTTCCCTAATGTGGTAAAAGGATATTTTGACCCATCTTTTAATGGTGTAGACTAAACATGTGCAAGAAAATTCACTTTTAGTTTACTAAGATTTTCTATCGAGATTTGATACCCTGCCAACTATTTCCACCTTGCCCCCTTTTTAATTTTAACTTTTACTCTACTTATGCAAGGATTCATTTGGCCTTGAACACTAGAAATTAACTGTTTCCCTAAGGAACACAAATCTTCAGATTTCCTAATATATCTAGGAAGCAAAGAAAAAAAAAAAAAGCAGCACTCCTTATTGGGGTCAGGAGTTTCTGTCTAGAAGGCTGACTCAACCTGCTAACACTCTCAGCATTTCACCCAAGGCCAGATCCTGAGAAAAAGATGCCGAGCTGTGGACAGACCCCACAACTGACCCGTGGCCTCCATTTCAGAAAAGTGATAGCGCTGAGGAAGGAACAGTGCTGGGGTCAGGGGTGGCTTGTGTGGCAAATGCTTCCCGCACAATCACAGTTGTCTCTTCAGGACGCTGGTAAGGGGCTAGTTAACACAGTCAGTCATAGGTGCTCTGTGACTCCTTATAGTTTGGCGACTACAAACCAGGGAATTTGCTGAATTCTTTGAGGCAGAGGTTCACAAACTGAGGCCCCTGGACAGAGTGTCAGCGTCTGTGAATATGATTGGGAAAAAATTAAATACTTATTTTTAACTTCCAATCGAAATGAATGTAGCATTTCCCCAATTATAAATGTAAGTAGCAAACCACAATAGCATTAGAAGTTCCTGGGACTTTGTCACCAGTGGTAATCACAGATATCTCAGAGTATCAATCATGCTCTTCACCTCTTCATAAGTATGGTGGCTGGCAGGTCTGAACATTTGTGTTTCCCACCTCCCAAATGCACAGGTGGCAGTTCTAACCCCCGATGGGATGGTATTAGGAGGTGGGGCCTTTGGGAGGCGGTTAGGTTTAGATGAGGCCAAGAGTTTAGAGTCCCCATGGAATTAGTTCCCTTATAAGAAGAGGAAGAAATGCCAGAGCACACTCTCTCTCTGCCACTTGAGACTTCACAAAGAAGGAAGCGCCCTGCAGAGAGTGAGAGGGTGCTTTTAATGGTGAGAGGGTGCTCACCAAGAACCACATCTGCCCACACTCTGAGCTCCGACTTCAGCCTCGAGAACTGTAAGAAGTAACTGCTGTTGTTGAAGCCACAGTCCGTCGTATTCTGCTATAGCAGTTTGAGTTGACCGAGACACCCATAAATTCAGTATAACACATTTTTTTTTTTTTTTTTTTTTGCAGTTTTTGGCTGGCGCTGGGTTTGAACCCTCCACCTCTGGCATATGGGGCCGGTGCGCTACTCCTTTGAGCCACGGGCGCCTCCCAGTATAACACATTTTAAAGAATTTGGTAACTTTATTTGCACGTAAGTGGTTTCCTTCACATTCCCATGGATTCTCTTTTCTGCATTTGAAAGTATTATTTTAAGAATGGGTCCATAGACTTCCCAGAGGGACTCCTGGCACAAGAAAGTCAGAAAAGACACTCCTTCCTTCGTTCCATCTTGGTCACATCTCCACCTCACAAGAACAGCTTCCCCCCACCTCCCAGCTGAGAAATGGTGGTTGAGAACAGGGTGGTAGTGAGGCCATTTTTGTGGTCTTGGCACTTCTAGACTCACTTCTATGATCACTGACTTACTTCTCCCTCCTCCCTCAGCCATCAGCTGATGGGGGGGAGGGGATGGACGAAGATGAATGCTCACCCAAATGCTCCTGAGATAAACTCGAAAGCCACCAGCTCATTGACAGCACATTGACCCTCGCGGGACTATGGGTGGAGCAGCTGGAAGGCCACCATATAGTGGGAAGAAATTTTAAGTCTCATATCAATATCAATCCAATGTGATAAATTCACTTGGAATTAAAGACCAGATGAGACCTGCAGTCCAATCTTACCTGCACTACTGACCAGTGATTTGAACTAGAGAAATGTTACCACTATGAGCTTCGGTTTTCTTATCTATCAAATGATTGATACAACAGCAAAGGTTTGTTTTTCAAAATATATTCTCTCTTTCTTTCTCTGTCTCTCAAGTCCCTTATTCCTTATTTTGAGAATGGCCAGACTTGAGCTTTTTTATTTTAATAGTATGATTGGATGACAACTCACTTTGATGAATGAGAAATCTTGAAGAAAGGAATTTAATGTTAAAATCCATTGTAGTATTGATCTAAACTGCTCAGGCTGACATAGCTTGCTTTTTAGGACAGGGTTGGGCGTTACTTTTTATTTTGCTTTGTTCTAGGTGTTGCTTTATCTAGAATCTGTGTTTCAATATATCAGCTCTAGGTGGCAGTAATGTACCATGAAGCCGTGTGCTAAGCTGCCAAGCAAACTTGGCTGCCAAGTTTCAAGTCTTGAAGGGGAAGAAATCCTAAGGAAAATTTTAATGTCATGACTGGGTGCCCGGGCTGCTCAGACACTCTGAGCAGGTCATCTCATCACCGTTGTCCCCTATGACCAGCTCTTGTTGAGGGAGGAAGGAAAGCTGCAGGCTCATAATATATTATTAGAAGGATGCAATGAAATAAGATGCATTATATGAGGACAATTAAGTCTGTGAACGCATCCTAGAAAAAGCACTACATACCTCATTGCTAATCATAACTAGGATCACCTTCAAAGCGCTCCCTTTGAGAATCTAGGCACCGATGCCAGTGCCTGGCCCACCCTTCAAAGCAATTTTGGAGCTCTTTTTCTGGAATGGCCATCAGAGCTGTCGATGTATGAGGTCTGGCAATTAAGTGTGTGAATTCGTCCTAGAAAAAGTGCTTTGAGGGCGGCACCTGTGGCTCCAAGGAGTAGGGTGCTGGCCCAATATACTGGAGGTGGCAGGTTCAAACCTGGCCCCTACCACAAATTGCCAAAAAGAAAAAAAAAGTGCTTTGAAGGGTGGACTAGCCATTGGCATCAGTACATCGTTTCCCCAGGGGGGTACTTAGCGGGTGACCATGGTGATATTCATTAGGTATGTAGCACTTTTTCGAGGATGAGTTTGGGAACGTAACTGTCAGACCTCATATGTGTCAGTTCCCTCTTTTGTAAAATGAGGCTGATGGTTCCAACTTCATAGGGTTGTTACGAGGATTAAATTGTTAATATATAAACAATGAGTTGCCTGACACATCCACACTCAGTTCCCTATGAATGACGTAAGCTGTTATTGTAATTAGTGTTACCCGAAGTCCTTTGCTTTTCATCTGAAGGAGAGGGGAGGAAATCAGGGCATGGCCACCCCAGGAGGAAATGAGAAGGGATGTGAAGAAACACATCACACACATACGAGACACATCTCACACACGCACAGCCTCTACAGAACATAGGTGGATACAAAACCAGACATAAAAATGTCAAGGTGGTTTAAAAGGGAACAAATGAAAGCCTGAAGGAAGTGTGGCAAAGTCTTAGCTAATAGCTCATTTGAATGGCTGTACAGTAAGATCGACTTTTTCAGGGTTTAGAAACACACAAAGGGAAGAGGGTGGTCATGAGCTGATTATAGGAACAAAGCTTGTTTTAAGGGAGCAGTTTCTCTTCCCCGGTATTTGAGATCCTAGGTTGTGGGTATGATGGCACACATTTAAAGTGGCCCTTCTTTATACAAACTAAGGCATATCCCCGTCCCATGCCGAGGTCATGTCACGATGGAGATGGGTGATGTAAAATCAGAAGCTATTCAATTCCCTACATGCCTTGTTTAGTGCTTGAATATTGTCCTCAACTTTGAGACTATTAAATACACAAAAATCCCAACTGAAAAATCAAAAGTGAGTGGGAGATTCTTTAAATAGGAAAAAAGATCTACACTTGACAATTTGTCATTGGCCTCCCCGAAATCGCTGATGGAAGGTGTGATCACATTTTCCTGCCATGTCTCAGAACTGTATTATGGGGACATCATCTCTGAGGATCTTTTCTTTAAAGTAGTTTCATTAGAAAGCAAAAAATGTTTACAAAAAGCATTACTTTCCATGAAGATCAGTCAGTTGGTCTAATCCAGGTAGACACCGTCTTGGAAGCAAGTGTTTGCACATCCAGAGAATAGCCCACAGAATGAGAATGGCTTCTACACGCCCCTCAATTCTCTTCTCCCCTTTTCTTCCATTAATAATCTTTTTTTTTTTTTTTGAGACAGGGTCTCACTATGTCGCCCTCAGTAGAGTGCTGTGGCATCACAGCTTACAGCAACCTCAATCTCTAGGGCTTAAGTGATTCTCTTGTCTCAGCCTCCCAAGTAGCTGGGATTACAGGTGCTCATCACAACACCTGGCTATTTTTTTGTTGCAGTTGTCATTGTTGTTTAGCAGGTTTAGGCTGGGTTCAAACCCACCAACCCTGGTACATGTGCTGGTACCCTAACCACTTAGCTGCAGGTGCCAAGCCTATTATTATTATTATTATTATTATTATTATTATTATGTGAAGGGTTCACCTCTGTGTCTAAGGGCAGACAGAATTTTCACACCTCTATTCCAACAGATGTGGCTTTCCTACAAAGCAATTGTGAGGTTGCAGGAGGAGCAGAAAGATGAAGGCCACTCACTCACAGGGGACTCCCACACTCTGAGCTTTCCCTAGGAAGCTATGCTAGGGGTGACATCACAGTTCACGGTCCCAGCTTACTCCCCTATTACAAAGGCAAGATCTGCAAAATTGTACTTCTACAATTCCTGGGACCATTTTTAATTAATCTACAATTCCTGGGACCATTTTTAATTAATTTCCTGGGACCATTTTTAAAATGAGTGACCAAATTTACAAATATTCTCCATCAGAAATTTTACACTTGGCAAGATCTTCAGACTATGATGTCAGCCTCTGATTTGAAAACCTGTTTCTTCCAAGATGATCACAGAAGTTATAAGGGGGGCAAATGCATCTGTGCCAAACTAACGAAAAAAGAAGAAATGCTTTTAAGTCTAAATCTAATTTGTGCTTATCGTTCCAGAAGACATCATAGAGAGTATCAACTTGCCTTTAAGGTTGACCAATTAATTAACATGGAAAGCTGAAAATGTAATATCCCAAGATTGCTATATAGTTTATTAGCTGAGACATATGTTTATTTTTTGCTTTCCAGATAAGCCTTCTGCTTATTTTGTATTCTTTACTGTTTCTATCTATGTGCTATTCAGGGCATGTAATTAAATGCTTGTTGATCTGATTTTTTGAAGTCTAGAAGTCTTTGACATGAAAGAATGTGATATTAGAAAGTGTGCTGGATTGAGACTTTAACAATCCAAGTGTCATTCAGGTCCTGCAACTCTATGACATCATTGTACAAATCATTTCATCTCTCTAGACTCCAATATCCCAAGTGAAAAAAAAACAATAATATTGACATTTTCCTCCTCCCTGATCTCATAAGGAAGGGCAAACACTAGACCACAAATCAGTCAAGTTCTTTGCCACTTCATAACAAGGACCATCTTTCCTCCAGTGCCCAATAAGGTGTTCCTCATTTCTGTCTGAGGCCGCACCAGAAGCATAATGTCTGTATTTCTGTCTACAGTCTCTTTGAAGCAATCTAGATTTTTCTAACATGGCCTGAAAACTTCCAGCCTGTACCTGTTACCCAATTCCAAAGCCACTTCCACATTGCTAGGCATTGGTTATAGTACCACCCACTCCAGTACCGCAATCTGCATTAGTCTGGTCGGCTGCCACAATAAAGTAGCACATACCGGCTAGCTTAAACAGCAGAAACTTGTTTCCTAATAGCTCTAGCGGCTTGAGAACCACAGTAATGGTGTTGGCAGGGTTGGTTCATTCCCAGGCTTCTCTCCTGGCTTGGATGGCGGCTGTCTTCTTCCAATATCTTCACCTCATCCCTCCTCCATGTGTATACATGTCTGTGTCCAAATTTCCTCTTCTTATAAGGACATTGGTCACATTGGTTTAGGGCACACCCTAAATACCTCATTTTAACTTAATTACCTATTTAAATTCAAGGACTTATCTCCAAATACAGTTACAGTTGGAGGTACTGGGGGCCAGGACTTTAACGTATGAATCTGGAGAACACGATCCCAGACATAATAGGCAGCAAGTCCACGGATGAGAATTAGACGTACCCGGGAGAACTAACATGCCTAGAAACTGCAATGCATGTGGCTCGCATACTCAAGACCCAGGTATTTTTATTTCCCTGTTGCTCCTATTCAGATGGCAAAGACGTATCGGAAGTGTGTGATCCAAGTCGGTAGACCTATGAATAGTTTCAGGAAACAAAGCAAAAAGATAAAAAGTGACCACATGAAACGCCAATGATTTTGAGAGGGCTCCTACAAATTTGAGAGATCAAAATACTTCAGCACACCTGTCTTGATCTGTTTATGCTGCTATAAAAAAAATACCTGAGGTTGGGTAATTTATAAGAACAGAATTTATTTCTTACAGTTCTAGAGGCTGGGAAGTCCGAGATCAAGGCAGTGACTAGCATTTGAGGAACTTCTTGCTTTTTCTTCACATGGTTTCATAGAAAGTGTGAAAGGGCAAAAAGACCAGGAAGCTGTCTTCAACTTCTTTTTTTTTTTTTTGAGATGGAGCCTCAAGCTGTTGCCCTGGGTAGAGTGCTGTAGCACCACAGCTCACAGCAACCTCCAACTCCTGGGCTCAAGCGAGTCTCCTGCCTCAGCCTGCCAAGTAGCTGGGACCACAGGTGCCCGCCACAACGCCCAGCTATTTTTTGGTTGCAGCCGTCATTGTTTGGCAGACCCAGGCTGGATTCGAACCCACCAGTCAGGTGTGTGTGGCTGGCACCTTAGCCATTTGAGCCACAGGCACCAAGCCACCTTCAACTTCTTTTTGTAAGAGCATTAATTCATTCATGAAGAACTTAATCACATCCTAAAGTCCCCACCTCTTATACTATCCCACAGTGATTAAGTTATGAATTTCAAGACCCACCTATGGACCCCAGCAATGCCTAACATCTTCTATAAATTGTTTGAAAGACTAAATTCATGGCAATGTGATTATTTTAAAGTTTAAGTATTTTATTGTGTTTTAAAGTTAAATGATGCTTCACCTTCCTTAGAATTATAACCCTACAAGATAAGGAAGGGGATTGTACTTTCATCTCTACCCTTTGAATGGTATAAATCTCTTCAAACAAAATTTGAAAGGACACCACTCTATTCAGTGAACATAAGAACAGGCACAGTAGGTTCAATAAAAACCAATTCAGTCATTACCCAGCCAACAAAATCAGTGGCAAGAGCTGTTTGGCAAAGCATCATTCCGTGTGCTGACCTGGAAATCACTCAGCTCTAACTAGCTGCTTCATTGCCAAGGTCACTGGCTTTTTCTCTGACCTAGAGCAAATCATCCTTTCACTGTGCTGGGTCTCTGCTTTGTAAACTGGGGATTAACCATCTCAGAGGCTTAGGATCATAGTTGAAATGCACTTTGAAATAGATATGCTGTCATTAAAGGTAGGGGAGAAACATTTTTAAAATGTTATTCAGCCAAGGTAAGCCTGTTCTTGGATTTACAAAAAGTGTGCTTTACACATAATATTGTAAGGGTATATTTAAGTTTGAAAACAATCATACAATAGACTAAAATATCATCACTGTCCAAACCCAAAAGAGACATGAAATTGCCTTTTAGGTATATCTTTAAGATGACTGGATGTTTCAAAAAGAAAGGAAAAAACACGTGATAAACACAGTTACCATCACCTAAGTCCAGGTCTTTCCATCATTGGGACTTTGTGAGGACAAGTTTGGGATTGTCCCAAAAGTGTCTAAATTGTCACTCACTTGATGGGTCCAGAAAAAGAAGGATTGGAATCATTTCTCTCCAAGATCTCTTTAGGTCCAAAAATTAGGGGTCACTGCACAGATTTTTCTGTTGGGCGAGACCAGATAAAACCTCAGGATTCCTTTATTCAAGGGCCTTGAGAATGCAAACTCTGCCCTGAACAAAAGTGTTTATAGCTGTCAGGCAGCCCCAGGTAAGGAGACAAGATCTGACAGCTACAATATTTCTCCCTGAGCTTGTCTTTGGTTCTAAGATAATTAATTTAAAAGGACACTTTAGCACTTGTGCCAAATAATAGAAAAATTAGATTAAAAATGCAACCAGCTGGCTTTTCAACCTTCCTGGCAAGTCGTGATCAGAACTGCCCTTTGACGAGCAGCTTCTGTGCTGGACACCTCTTGGCAGGACTCCAAGGGAAGATGGGCATGAGCTGTGGGAGCGGTCAGATGGCATCACTGCTGCTGTGGCTGAGCCAGCCCAGTGCCCTGTGCTGTGGGCTGGCTGGTGGCTCCTCACAACCTTCCTGGAGGTTTTTGCAGCCCAGTTATCCATCAGAGAGTGAATTATTCCCATGCTGTCCCAACTGGTGTCCTTGCTGCACCCCTGCCTCTCTGTCATCTACTTCCCACACAACAGCCAGAGTTATCCTTGTAAAACACAAATTAGGTCATGCTGCTTCCTCTGGCAAACCCTCTGATGTCTTCCAGCACAGAGAACAATACCTAAAATCCTTACTGGAACTTTGATTGGGTCCCCATTACTGACCTCAGTCACTTTCTACCCTTTTCCACTCCCTCCCTCTGCATCTGCCTTACTGCCCTTTAGGTATTTCTTGAACACCCCAGGTCTGTACTGAAGCTTTTGGCCTTCTCTGCCTGCCTGAAATGCTCTTCCTCCAGATCCCTCACCTCATTCAGGTCTTGGTCAGAAGTCTCCTTCTTAGAGAAGCCCTTCTTCTCTCCCATCATTCCTCCCCCCCCATCACTCTTCCCTATTTAAAACAATCTCAAATGTACTGTAGTTGTAAAAAAGGCTCAAAGAACTTTTTTCCTGAACACAGTGTCCCATCACCCTAACATATTTTAGGTTTGGAAGTCTACAAGAACATTCTCCTTCACGACATCAGGATGGGAAAATCAATATTGGTACATTGCTGTTATCTAATTTTAGACCCCACTCAACTTTCATGAGTTGTTCTAACAACACCTTTTGTAGCCAAAAGACCCAATGGCTCGGTGCCCATAGCCCAGTGGTTAGGATGCCAGCCACATACGCCAGGGCTGGCAGGTTCTAACCCAGCCCAAGCCTGCTAAGAAAAACAACATTGACAACTGCAACAAAAAAATAGCCGGGCATTGTGGCAGGCACCTATAGTCCCAGCTACTTGGGAGGCTGAGGCAAGAGAATCACTTAAGTCCAAGAGTTTGAGGTTGTTGTGAGCTGTGATGCCAAAGCACCCTACAGAGACTCTGTCTCAAAAAAAAAAAAAAAAAAAAAGACCCAATACAAAAAGAAACCTGCAAATGCAGTTCCTTGCCATGTGCCTTTAGCATTCTCAGTGACTTTCATGGCTTTGACACTTTCAAAGAGTACAGGCAACTGATTTTGTAGAATGCCTGTTAATTTGATGTTCTGTGATGTTTCACCTTCATCAAATCCTGCTTATGCATTTTTGGTAGGAATATCACAAAAGCAGTGCTATCTTCAGGACCAGTTACATTGTACACAGATGCAAGATGAAAATGTGGCCCCTTCATTAAACAATTTCTAAGAATTTTGAGAAGGTGATAACAGAGCACTAAACCAAGCACTGGACCTATGTGACCACAAACATTGCTCAGCTATGAAGATGACTTACCAGGATCTTCACCTTGCAGCTCATCAGAAGGAAAATGATTCTGCTTTGTTCATCACTGATGATGTGAACTTTTTTTAAATTTCAAAATATTAGGGGGATACATGTGTTTTTGATACATGGCTGGAGTCAAAATATTAGGGAGATACATGTGTTTTTGATACATGGCTATAAGTGTCCCATTATTTGAAAAGAATAGTGTTCATTATTCCTGTTAGGTGGGTCTTTGCCCTTCCTCTCCCCCCTTCACTCTTGCTTGATTTCCAATGACTTACTTTCCTCTGTGTACTTGTACGGTCATTGGTTAGTTCCAATATGGTCATTGGTTAGTTCCAACAAACGCACATGTGGCATTTGTTTTTTCCATTCTTGAGATAATTTGCTCTCCAGTTCTTTCCAAATTGGTGCAAAAGGCATCAATTCATCCTTTTATGGCTGAATAGTACTCCATGGTAAAAATAACCATATTTTGTTAATCCACTCATGAGTTGATGGACACTTACATTGATTCCACATCTTTTCAGTTGTGAATTATGCTGTAACATTTGAGAGCAGGTGGGAGTTTTTGGTTGTTGCTGTTGGAATGGCTTCTTTTCCTTTGGGGAAGTACCCAGTAGTGAGATTGCTAGATCAATCTCACTGGCAGGTCTGCTTTCAGTTGTCTGAAGAATCTCCACACCATTTTCCACAGAGCTTGCATTAGTTTGCAGTCCCACCAGCGGTGTTTAAGCATCCTTTCTCTCTGCATCCTTGTCGGCATCCAATTGCTTTTGGACTTTCTAATATAAGCCATTCTAACAGGAGAAGGAGAGACCTCACTGTCATTTTAATTGGCATTTCCTTGATGATTAGCGATGCTGAGCACTTTTTCATATGTCTGTTGGCCATCCATCTATCTTCTTTTGAAAATCTTCTGCCCATATCTTTTGACCACTTTTTGATGAGGTTGTTAAATTTTCTTGCTGATTTGTTTGAGTTCTTTGTAGATTCTAGTTATTAGCCCTTTATCAGATGTATAGATTATAAATATTTTCCTTCCATGCTGTAGGATGACATTAACTTTAATCACTATTAATATGGGTCTGCCAGGATTCTCCACTATAATCTTTCTCCCATGTAGTGTTTAGGGGAAGATACTGTGTATTTTACTTATATTGATATGAACTCATAGTTTCTGATTTTATTTAATGGTTTATCATTACTATCTTTGTTTACTTATCTATTATTCTGAATATGCATACATGAACAAACTTGGCTTTGTTTGTTGTACAGTACCATGGGTTTTAACTCAAGTAGAGACAAATGTACCCACCATCATAATGAGGATAGAGAGCACTGTCTGTCCCCCAAAACTCCCTGTTATTATTCCTTTGTAATCAAATCCTCCTATTCCTCCCAGTCTTAGCAATCATTAGACTTGCTCCTATAGTTTTGCCTTTCTTAGAACATTAATAAATGGAATCATACTGCATGTAACCTTCTGAGACTTGAGTGTTTTGGCAGCATAATGCCCTTATGAGTCACTCATATTGTTTCCTGAGTAGATTCCCATTGCATAGGCAATTTATTTATCTATTCATCCATTTGCTATATTAAACTTCCCTTATGAAATTAATAGAGCTTTCCATCTTCAGACTTTCCATCTTGGACCTTCACTGATTGATAGATAAAATCAGGCTGTGAATCTTTATTTCTGAAGAGCTCCCAGGCGATACTGATGCAGCTGGTCTAGAGACCCCAGTTGCCAGGCTTTGGACAGATCGCTAGGACAATGACACCAGAAGAGCCTGGGTTACAGGCAGGGCCATTGTTTGCAAAGGAGGGTACTGTGGCAATGCCAGTGAGAAATAACCAGGGTCTGAACCAGGCTAGTGGCAGTGGGGCCAGTAGTAGACACAGACTGCAAAGAGAGGGACTGTAGACTTGAGGAGGAAGGATACAGTTTCCAATGACAGAGGAAGAGGTTCAGGAAGGAGCCTGGGTATAGGTCATAGTGGGCTCCCTTTTAATCATTTAGTGTGAAGAAGATGGTGGGACATCCGGTAGAACTATCCAGCATGAAGCTGGCCATGAGTGTCTGAAGCTCGGGAGACAAAGACATGGGCTAAAGCCAGGGGTAGATATGGGCTGTGACTCCCCCCCCTCCAAGGAAGGGGGAGTGGACGAAAAGGACAGAGATTGGGGAGGGCAGCTCTCTAGCATCATTGAGAAGCCGCGACTCCAAGCCGCCTGCCTTCTTCCATTTTGTTTACCAACAGTTGGGCTCAGAGCCAAATATCAGCATCTTTAGGACTTGCTCAGAGACACAAGGAGGTAACTGTCACCACCACAAGTCTGCAACATTTTAGTGGAGAGTGTTTGAGCAGAGGAATCTGACCTTGGCTGCCTCCCCTATTGGCTTAGTCCCAAGAGACTGCTGTTCCCTCTAGTTTATTAATTCATTTTATTTTATTTATTTCTTTTCATTTTTTAAACTAATCCCATAGCAGATTATGCTTCCTCTATTTTAGAGGCAATGTAGCCATTAAACTCTTTTCTGCTCTTCTTAGCACAGGTCACACAATTTTGTATTTAAGGAAATGTTTTTACCACTAAGCTAAAGAAAACAACTATGGAAATATGCCTTAACAGGGGAATTTAAAGGTTCTGATTCAAATGACACCACAAAAGGCAAACAAACAAACAAATGAAGAAAAACCAATGACAAGATTCCCAGGCCACGATCACCTCATCCCAGGAACAGAATATTCTACGTGGACGGGCTTGCACCAGCTGTGTGGCTTCCTCGGTTCCAATGCTGTGTTTCCACAGAGTGGGCAGGAATATGAAAAGGGTCATTTTATCTCCCAAGACAGTAAGTCTAAAAAGACATTATCTCCTCCTAGGACTAGAACAAACGCCTTATGTAAAGTATACCTTTTTTATTCTATAATTTTCCGTTAAAAAAAATTATATTCTTTTTCCACCCCCCCCCCCAGCGTTGCTGGGCCTGCAAGTTTTTGTGGGGCCACGGGTGTGGGTCTCTATTCTGCAGGATGGGTTTTGTTAAAGTTGTCAAGAATAAGGCCCACTTTAAGAGATACCAAGTGAAATTCAGAAGACGACGAGAGGGTGAAACTGATTACTATGCTCGGAAACGCTTGGTGATACAGGATAAAAATAAGTACAACACACCCAAATACAGAATGATAGTTCGTGTGACTAACAGAGACATCATTTGTCAGATTGCTTATGCCCGTATAGAAGGGGATATGATAGTCTGTGCAGCTTATGCACATGAACTACCAAAATATGGTGTGAAGGTTGGCCTGACAAATTATGCTGCAGCATGCTGCACTGGCCTGCTGCTGGCCTGCAGGCTGCTCAATAGGTTTGGCATGGACAAGATCTATGAAGGCCAAGTGGAGGTGACTGGCGATGAATACAATGTGGAAAGCATCGATGGCCAGCCTGGTGCTTTTACATGCTATTT